>JANJGN010000398.1:0-67500 GCA_026770705.1 Isurus oxyrinchus
CACACACTCAAACCCTCACACTCATACACAGACTGTAACACACGCACTCAAACCCTCACACTCATACACACACTGTCTCACACACACACTCAAACCCTCACACTCATACACACACTGTCACACACACACTCAAACCCTCACACTCATACACACACTGTCACACACACACTCATACCCTCACACTCATACACACACTGTCACACACACACTCAAACCCTCACACTCATACACACACTGTCACACACACACTCAAACCCTCACACTCATACACACACTGTAACACACGCACTCAAACCCTCACACTCATACACACACTGTCACACACACACTCAAACCCTCACACTCATACACACACTGTGTCACACACGCACTCAAACCCTCACACTCATACACACACTGTAACACACGCACTCAAACCCTCACACTCATACACACACTGTCACACACACACTCAAACCCTCACACTCATACACACACTGTAACACACGCACTCAAACCCTCACACTCATACACACACTGTCTCACACACACACACACTCATACCCTCACACTCATACACACACTGTCACACACACACTGAAACCCTCACACTCATACACACACTGTCACACACACACACACACACACACACACACAGACCACGGCAGATGGTGGAATTTGAATTCAATAAAAATCTGGAATTAAAAGTCTAATGGTGACCATGAAACCTTTGTTGATTGTTGTAAAAAGTGCTGAAATCTGCTGTCCTTACCTGGCCTGGCCCCCATGTGACTCCAGACCTGCAGCAATATGTGGTTGACTCTCAAATGCCCTCCAAACAAGGGGCAATTAGGGATGGGCAATAAATGCTGGCCTAGCCAGTGAAGCCCACATCCCATGGGTGAATTAAAACAGAACACACTCATACACTCACACTCATTCTCATACACACATTATCACACATTCACTGTCATACACGTGCACAGTCACATACAAACAGTCACGCAAGTACTCACACACACACACCCATACACTTATACAGGCACACAGACATTCATACAAATACACACACACATGCACAGACACAGATACACTGATAGATGCATTAACACAGACATTGTGACAAACAGACACAGGCCCACATGCACATATATGCACAAATACTCACCCGCTCGCTCACACACATTCATAGGCACACTCACAAACACACAGACACACTCGTATATAATCACACGTGCACATTGATACTCACCTGCTCACACATAATCACACACACAGTGACATACTGACACACACACAAACACACACGCTCACACCCATTCAGGCACACACCCAAAATCTCACACTCACAAGCACACATACACACACACACGCATACAAGTAGACACTTACATGCACTCACACTCTCACACAGGACCACACACACAAACATACTCATTGACTGACACACATATACATTTTCACTTATCCGCACGCTCACACACATACACACACACTGACCTACTGATACAGACCCACAAGCACATACTCAGGTTCACTCACAGACACATTCTCGAACACACACATATTCAGAAATACACATATATTTACAAATGCCCACAGTTTCACTCTCACGCTTATCACTCACACTTACACACACAAACAAACACACGCCCACACACACACTCGCACACACATGGTGACTTACAGTCACAGACACACACATACATACACTCACATCCATTCACACGCACACACACACCCATTCACTCACCAGACACATTCTCAAACCCACAAACACACACAAATTCAGAAATGCACACATATTTACAAATGCCCACAATCACAGTTTCACTCTCACTCTTATGCACACTCACACTTGTACACAGGCACATACACACCCACACACACACTCGCACACACATAGTGACATACAGACAGACTCACACACATACATACATTCACACGCACACACATGCTCACACACACATTCAGTGACACACATACCAACTCACACACACATACCCAATGACACACACACACACATAGTGACAGACACAGACCAACACACACACACATAATCACACAACACTCACACACATACGACCATTCAATCATACTCACAAACACACGCAGTCAAACACAATCACACTCACACATATACTCTCACATACTCACACACTCTTACACTCACACACTCGTGCTCATGTACAAAAAATCATACTCACATACACCCATTCATATACGCGCATTCTCACACATTCAAACACATTCACACAAAGTGACATACAGACCCACACACATACACTCAAGCACATAGTAATGCTGACACCCATTCACTCACAGACGTATACACTCAAACCCACAAGCACATACATACACACACACTCGCACACATAGTGACATATAGACACAGACCCACACTCACACAGATACAAACACAGGTTTTCACACACACACACACACACACACACACACACACACACACACACACACACACACACACACACACACACATTCTCATACATTCATACACAATCACACTCAGGCAAACAATGATGCACAGACACAGACCCACATACTCACACACATACTCATGCTCATGCCCATTCACTCACACAATATACTCTCAAACCCACTAGCACACACATATTCACGACCACACACACACACAACAAATAGTAAAGCACATGCAAATGTGAACACGGGGGGAGAGGATGGCACAGTAGAAATGTGACTGGGCTAGCAAGCAGGAGGCCCCAGCCTCCACACACACACACACACACACACTTTCACACACTCACAATTACACACTGACTCACTAGCACTCACAATTACACACACACACACACTCATTGCAATTCACTTTCACACACAATTAAACACACATTCACTCAAACACACTGACAATTTCACACACACACACACACACACAATTACACACGTTCACACTCACACACACACACACCCCCAGTTACACAATGACTCACCCAACACACTCAATTACACACACACACACTCATAATTGCACATTCACTCACACACACACATTCACTCACTCAAACACACACTGACAATTACTCATTCACACACACACTCACACACACACACATTCAAACATACACAAGCTCACACACACTGACAAACACACACACATTTGTTCACGCTCACATGTTCACACTCACACACACAATCATACACACAGTCCCACCAATAAATCACACACACACATTGACTCATAACTTTCACACTCACACATGCACCTATTCACACACACTCAAACTCACACACTCACTCACACTCACATGCATACATATACTAACACACACTCTCAGTTTGACATACACACAAATATACACAGATGAACACATGCACACACACATTCACTCACACACAATCACAGTCACACACTCGCACAAACACATCCTTTCTTTCACATACACATATACACAATACACACCTCTCTCTCACACACACCCCTCTCAGTGTCTCTCTCTCACAAATGCACACATATTCTCTCTGTCACATACACACCCTCTCACTCTCTCACACACAAACACATACACTCTCACTCTCTCTCAAACACACACAAACACACATCCTCTCTCTCCCACACAGGCACACACATCCACGCACTCTACCTCTCTCACACACACCTCCTCTCACTCTCTCTCATACACACATCCTCTCACTCTCTCACACACACAATCACAGTCACACACACACAATCACACACTCACGTGCAATCAATCACACACACAATTACACACGCACACAATCTCACAAACACACACATTCACACACAAACACACACATTCAAATACACTCACACACTCACAGTCACACACGCACACACATACACATTCACACACACACACTCACAGCCACAGACACACACAGATACACACGTCTACTCACTCACACACACTTGCTGCTGTCTTCTCTACTCAAGCAGTTGGTCGTTCTCCTTTTCTCCCCAGAGTAAAACCGGCCTCCCAGCTTTTGAACACAATTTTCCAGGCACTGTTTTTTCCTTTGTCAAAGCCACAAACCACCGTGTGACGCTTTATGTAAACAGTCCGCTGGGGTCAAGAGGTTTCCTACCCCTTTAAAACTGCTTAATTACCCTTTCCTGTAAAATGCTGTCTTTTCCAGGAACCAGAGCCCTTGTGTTAAGCCTTTAAGGGACAGCATCTTTTAGAAAAAAAACAAACACAAAATTCTTCCGGGATGTTCTTAGCCCTTAAAGAGGACACGTTTTCTGTGAGGGGGGGCGGGGTGGGGGAGGCAGTGGCCTCCCAGAGGCGCAGGGCAACCCTCTGGAGACCCGGGTTCGATTCCCGCCAAGGCAGAAGTTGGAATTTGAGTTCAATAAAAATCTGGGATTATAAGTCTGATGGTGACCATGGAAACCGTTGTCGATTGTTGTAAAAATAACCCCATCTGGTTCGTTCATCTCCCTTAGGGAAGGGAATCAGCCCTCCTTACCTGGTCTGGACGACATGTGACTCCAGACCCACAGCCATGTGGTTGGCTCTTGTCCTCTGAACAATTAGGGATAGGTAATAAATGCTGGCCCAGCCAGCGATGCCCACCTCCTGTAAATGAATGTTTATATCAAAAATCAAAGGAAGAAACGAGACAAAGGCCAACCCAGCAGAGATCCTGAGCTAAAGTTGTTGAGTTCAATGTCGAGCCCCAGAGAATTAGGTGCTGTTCCCCCAGCTCACACTGGGCACTGGTGCAGACCAAGGACAGAGAGGTCAGAGTGGGAGGGTTGAAGCGACAGTCAATCTGGGACCTCATGGTCATCAGTCTGCATTTGATTCCCCCCCCCCCACCCCCACCTTCCCACCCCCCACCTCGAGGAGGCCACATCCTGAGCAGTGAATACCGTTGACTGAATTTTTCAAAGGACCAGGTTAATTGCTGCTTCTCTGAGAGGGATCGAGAGGTTGGGCCATTCGGGTTTTCGGTAAAGGGTGAGTACCTTGGACGGGAAGGAGGGGAAGGGACAGGCGTCGCCTCTCCTGCGCTTGCACAGAAAGGTGCCGTAGGGGAGGGAGGGGGGGAGTGAGGAGCAACTGAGGAGTGGACCAAAGTGTCCCGGAGGGAACGATCCCTGTGGAATGCCACCAGGGTGGGGGGGGGCGGTGGTGGGGGTGAAGAGAAGAGGTGCTTGGTGGGGCCCATCATGCCAGTGTTGGCGGAAATGGTGGAGGGTGATCCTTTGGATGCTGAGTGAGGACAAGGAGGGGGGGGGGACCCTGCCATGGGTTCTGGGAGTGCGGGGGGTGGGGGAGGAGGTCAGGGGAGAGGTGCCAGAAATGGGTTGAGGGTTGAGAGTCCGGTCAACCACAGTGGGGCGGGGGGGGGGGGTGGGGGGGAGGTGGTGGCGAAACCTCGGTTGAGAAGAGAGGAAGGCATGCCCGATGTGCCGTTGTGGGAGATATGGACATGATGGGGATGGAGTGACTGGGGAGAATGGGATGGAGTCCTTAGAGGAAACAGGGGTGGAGGAGGTTCAGTCGAGGGAGTTGCGGTGGGGGGGTGTGGTAGGTGTGCAATGAATATCAGTTCTTAGCTTACCTCCAGAAACAGAAGCCTTTTGTCTTGCACTCATCAGGGCAGATGCCAATTTGTGGAGGCAACAACAATTTACACCGCTCGGGAAGAGAGTGCTGATTGCTTGGCAAGTGGACTCTGGCTGGGTAGAGGCGTCGCCATGGGGAATGCACCAGTTAACTGACAACTGATAGTTAACTGCCCCAGCTTTGTTTAGAGTCGAGCTGGGCAGGTTGGCTCTGACTGGACAAGTCATTGCCCCGAGGAATGGACCAGGGAATGGCTGTCACCTGTTTTGTTTAGATGTGAAAGCTGCAATATGTGTACGTGTCCTTCCTGTACACAAAAGAGAGGGTCCCGTGTATTAATATATCTGTGGTTTGTAGCACGTATAAGTGAGCCACACGGCCAGGCCCAGTGACAATCTTCGATTGGTTTACAGCGTAGTCCTGACCAGGTTGTGGCTTGTTCAGCCGAGTGCTGTCCAATCGCGGGACCCTACCCGGTGCTGTGGGAGGAACCGAGTGCGGGAGCGGGTGGGTAAGAGGGTGTTGCTCTCCGCTGGCCACGATGGTGGGTTTCTGGCCCCGGTTATGGACTCCGAACCGCTCCATCGCGCCCCGGGCCCCACATTCGAAGTCCAGCACCCCGCCTCACCCAACCCCGCCCCCCCCTTACCACGCACACGAGCACCTCTCGGTGCCCCCGGCTGTGCCAGGTTTAGTGACGGGTCACGGCATTCTGAGCAACGTGGGGTGCCCTCTACCCGCTCACCACCCCACCTCCCCACCCCCCAACTCCAGGCCCTCCCTCCCCTCCCCAGCTCTGGCCGCAGGGTGGGTGGCGATGCGGCCAATCAGGCTTGGGAGGTGGTGCCAGTCGTGGTCAGCGCCAACGCTCCACAGGAGAGGTCGGCCAGTGGAGGGTCTCCGATGCAGGTAGAGGGTGAGCAACCGGGGAAGGCAACACCCACACCCACCCCACTGCCCCCACCCTCCTACCTACCCCCCTGGGGCCTCACCTCCCCTCTCCCCACACTGAAACCCTACCCCCCCAACTCCCCCGGGGCCTCACCTCCCCACACCCCACCCTGTAACCTGCCCCTTGACCCCCCGTGGACTCAGCTCCCCTTCCCCCACCCTGAGACCCTCCCCTTGACCCCCCCCGTGGACTCACCTCCCCTCCCCCCACCCTGAGATCCTCCCCTTGACCCCCCCGTGGACTCACCTTCCCTCCCCCCACACTGAGACCCTCCCCTTGACCCCCCCGTGGACTCACCTCCCCTCCCCCCACCCTGAGACCCTCCCCTTGACCACCCGGGGACTCACATCCCCTCCCCCCACCCTGAGACCCTCCCCTTGACCCCCCGTGGACTCACCTCCCCTCCCCCCCTGAGACCCTCCCCTTGACCCCCCCCGTGGACTCATCTCCCCTCCCCCCACCCTGAGACCCTCCCCTTGACACCGCCAGGTCCTCCCCTCCCCTCCCCTCCCCCCACCATGAGATCCTCTGGCCCCCAACCAACAGGGGCCGCACCTCAACTCTCTCCCCACCCTCAGAGAGCCCCCAATGACCCCCCCACCCCAGGGCCTCATCTCCCCCTCCCCTCACCCAGAGACCACCCCCCAAAACCCCCCCGGGTCCTCTGCCCCCTCCCCCACACCCCGAGACCCTCCCCCAACTCCCCTGGGCGTCACCTCCCCACCCAGAGACCCCCACCCCCCTTCCACACACCCAAACCCCTCCCAAAACTTCCCACCGCACTGGGAATCTCGGGATTTCAGATCCTGCAGTCCCGGTCCCACCCACCTCGCACGTCCGGCACTGCGGGGCGGGGGGGAGGGGGGGCAGGGCTGAGGGAGTTGCCAGCCAATCGGATCGCCGCCCGGCCCTCAGAAGTGGAGCCTCCTCCCAGGCCAAGGTCCCACCTCCAGCCGGTCAAGCTCTCACTGCTGGAGTGACCGATGGCCGTGGGAGGTGTGGGGGGGGGGAAGGTTTGTGCCGGGCATCAATGGCGGGGGATGTGTGCCCACTGCCTACTCCATGTGAGGAGGGAGGGAGGGAAAGGGGGAGGCCACGGCCGCCAGCGGCATTGGCCCCCTAGATGGGAATTAACCTTTCACAGTCGATCCCAACCACAACCCTCAGCTGCCCGGGCTGAAGACAGAGGGCAGGGGTTTTACATCAGTCGGGGAGAGGGTGAGGGCAACATCACGGGGCACGAGAGCAGTGTCCAGTGGGCAGGGGTCAGAGAGAGCAGTGTCGAGTGGGCAGAGGTCAGAGAGAGCAGCGTCCAGCGGGCAGGGGTCAGAGAGAGCAGCGTCCTGTGGGCAGGGCTGTGAGAGAGCAGTGTTCAGGGGGTAAGGGTCAGAGAGTGCAGCGTCCAGTGGGCTGTGGTTAGAGACAGCAGCATCCAGAGGGCAGCTGTCAGAGAGAGCAGTATCCAGCTGGCAGGGGTCAGAGAGAGCAGTGTCCAGCGGGCAGGGGTCAGAGAGAGCAGCGTCCAGTGGACCAGTGGACAGGGGTAAATTAGAGCAGCATCCAGCGGGCAGGGGTCAGAGAGAGCAGTGTCCAGCGGGCAGGGGTCAGAGAGAGCAGTGTCCAGCAGGCAGGGGTCAGAGAGAGCAGTGTCCAGCAGGCAGGGGTCAGAGAGAGCAGTGTCCAGCGGGCAGGGGTCAGAGAGAGCAGTGTCCAGCAAGCAGGGGTCAGAGAGAGCAGCGTCCAGCGGGTAGGAGTCAGAGAGAGCAGTGTCCAGCAGGCAGGGGTCAGAGAGAGCAGTGTCCAGCGGGCAGATGTCAGGGAGAGCAGTGTCCAGTGGGCAGGGGTCAGAGAGAGCAGGGTCCAGCGGGCAGGGGTCAGAGAGAGCAGTGTCCAGTGGGCAGGGGTCAGAGAGAGCAGGGTCCAGCGGGCAGGGGTCAGAGAGAGCAGTGTCCAGCAGGCAGTGGTCAGAGAGAGCAGTGTCCAGCGGGCAGTGGTCAGAGAGAGCAGTGTCCAGCGGGCAGGGGTCGGAGAGAGCAGTGTCCAGCAGGCAGGGTTCAGAGAGAGCAGTGTCCAGTGGGCAGGGGTCAGAGAGAGCAGCGTCCAACTGCAGGGGTAGAGATAGCAGTGTCCAGCGGACAGATGTCAGAGAGAGCAGTGTCCAGTGGGCAGATGTCAGAGAGAGCAGTGTCCAGCGGGCAGGGGTAGAGCTAGCAGTGTCCAGCGGGCAGATATCAGAGAGAGCAGTGTCCAGTGGGCAGGGGTCAGAGAGAGCAGTGTCCAGCAGGCAGATGTCAGAGAGAGCAGCGTCCAGTGGGCAGGGGTCAGAGAGAGCAGTGTCCAGAGGGCAGTGGTGTGAGAGAGCAGTGTCCAGTGGGCAGAGGTCAGAGAGAGCAGTGTCCAGTGGGCAGGGGTCAGAGAGAGCAGTGTCCAGCGGGCAGGGGTCAGAGAGAGCAGCATCCAGCGGGCAGGGGTCAGAGAGAGCAGGGTCCAGTGGGCAGGGGTCAGAGAGAGCAGTGTGCAGCGGGCAGTGGTGTGAGAGAGCAGGGTCCAGTGGGCAGGGGTCAGAGAGAGCAGGGTACAGCGGTGCAGCGGGCTGGGGTCAGAGAGAGAAGTGTCCAGAAGGCCAGCGGGCTGGGGTCAGAGAGCGCAGTGTCCAGTGGGCCTTTGGACAGGGGTAAGAGTGAGCAGTATCCAAAGGGCAGGGGTCAGAGAGAGCAGCGTGCAGCGGGCAGGGGTCAGAGAGCGCAGCGTCCAGCAAGCAGGTGTCATAGAGTGCAGGGTCGAGCGGGCAGGCGTCAGAGAGAGCAGCGTCCAGTGGGCAGTGGTGTGAGAGAGCAGGGTCCAGTGGGCAGTGGTCAGAGAGAGCAGGGTACAGCGATGCAGCGGGCTGGGGTCAGAGAGAGCAGTGTCCAGAGGGCCAGCGGGCTGGGGTCAGAGTGAGCAGCATCCAAAGGGCAGGGGTCAGAGAGAACCATGTCCAGTGGGCAGGGGTCAGAGAGAGCAGTGACCAGTGGGCAGGGGTCAGAGAGAGCAGGGTCCAGTGGGCAGGGGTCAGAGAGAGCAGTGTCCATTGGGCAGGGTTCAGAGAGAGCAGCCCCCAGCAGGCAGGGGTCAGAGAGAGCAGTGACCAGTGGGCAGGGGTCCGAGAGAGCAGTGTCCAGCGGGCAAGGGTCAGAGAGAGCAGTGTCCATTGGGCAGGGGTCAGAGAGAGCAACGGCCAGCGGGCAGGGTTCAGAGAGAGCAGTGTCCAGCGGACAGGGGTAGAGATAGTAGTGTCCAGCGGGCAGATGTCAGAGACAGCAGTGTCCAGCGGGCAGGGGTCAGAGAGAGCAGTGTCCAGTGGGCAGGGGTCAGAGAGAGCACCGTCCAATGGGCAGGAGTCAGAGAGAGCAGCCCCCAGCAGGCAGGGGTCAGAGAGAGCAGTGTCCAGTGGGCAGGGGGCAGAGAGAGCACCGTCCAATGGGCAGGAGTCAGAGAGAGCAGCCCCCAGCTGACAGGGGTCAAAGAGAGCAGTGTCCAGCAGGCAGGGGTCAGAGAGAGCAGTGTCCAGTGGGCAGGGGTCAGAGAGAGCAGGGTCAAGCGGGCAGGGGTCAGAGAGAGCAGTGTCCAGCGGGCAGGGGTCAGAGAGAGCAGTGTCCAGAGGGCAGGGGTCAGAGAGAGAATTGTCCAGCAGGCAGGTGGTCAGAGAGAGCAGCGTCCAGCGGGCAGGGGTCAGAGAGAGCAGTGTCCAGTGGGAAGATGTCAGAGAGAGGAGTGTCCAGTGGGCAGGGGTCAGAAAGAGCAGCGTACAGTGGGCCAGCGGGCAGGGGTCAGAGAGAGCAGTGTCCAGCGGGCAGTGGTAAGTGAGAGCAGCGTCCAGTGGGCAGGGGTGTGAGGAAGCAGCGTCCAGCGGGCAGGGTCAGAGAGAGCAGTGACCAGCAGGCAGGGGTCAGAGAGAGCAGTGTCCAGTGGGCAGGAGGCAGAGAGCGCAGTGTCCAGTGGGCAGGGATCAGAGAGAGCAGTGTCCAGTGAGCAGGGGTCAGAGAGAGCAGCGTCCAGCGGGCAGGGGTCAGAGAGTGCAGTGTCTAGCGGGTAGGGGTCAGAGAGAAGCAGCGTCCAGCGGGCAGGGGTCAGAGAGTGCAGTGTCTAGCGGGTAGGGGTCAGAGAGAGCAGCGTCCAGCGGCCAGGGGTCAGAGAGTGCAGTGTCTAGCGGGTAGGGGTGAGAGAGAAGCAGCGTCCAGCGGGCAGAGGTCAGAGAGAGCAGTGTCTAGCGGGTAGGGGTCAGAGAGAAGCAGCGTCCAGAGGGCAGGGTTCAGAGAGAGCAGTTTCTAGCGGGTAGGGGTCAGAGAGAGCAGCATCCAGCGAGCAGGGGTCAGAGAGAACAATGTCCAGCGGGCAGAGGGCAGGGGTCAGAGAGAGCAGTGTCCAGCATGTAGGGGTCAGAGAGAGCAGTGTCCAGTGGGCAGGGGTCAGAGAGAGCAGCATCCAGCGGGCAGGGGTCAGAGAGAGCAGGGTCCAGCAGGCAGAGGTCAAAGAGAACAGTGTCCAGCGGGCAGGCTTCAGAGAGAGCAGCGTCCAGCGGGCAGGGGTCAGAGAGATAGGGTCCAGCGGGCAGGGGTCAGAGAGAGCAGTGTCCAGCGGGCAGCTTTCAAGAGAGCAGTGTCCAACAGGTCAGCGGCAGGCATCAGAGACAGAAGTGTCCAGCGGCCAGGGGTGAGAGAGAGCAGTGTCCAGTGGGCTTGTGGGCAGGGGTCAGAGAGAGCAGCATCCAGCGGGCAGAGGTCAGAGAGAGCAGCGTCCAGCGGGCAGGGGTCAGAGAGAGCAGTGTTCAGCGGGCAGTTTTCAGAGACAGCAGCATCCAGCGGGCAGGGGTCAGAGAGAGCAGCGTCCAGCAGGCAGGGGTCAGAGAGTGCAGTGTCTAGCGGGCAGGGGTCAGAGAGAGCAGCGTCCAGCAGGCAGGGGTCAGAGAGTGCAGTGTCTAGCGGGTAGGGGTCAGAGAGAGCAGCGTCCAGCGGGCAGGGGTCAGAGAGAGCAGCGTCCAGCGGGCAGGGGTCAGAGAGAGCTGTGTCTAGCGGGTAGGGGTCAGAGAGAGCAGGGTCCAGCTGACAGGGGTCAGAGAGAGCAGCGTCCAGTGGGCAGGGGTCAGAGAGAGCAGTGTCCAGTGGGCAGGGGTCAGAGAGAGCAGTGTCCAGCAGGCAGGGGTCAGAGAGAGCAACGTCCAGCGGGCCGGGGTCAGAGAGAGCAGTGTCCAATGGGCAGGGGTCAGTGAGAGCAGTGTGCAGCGGGCAGGGGTCAGAGAGAGCAGTGTCCAGCGGGCAGGGGTCAGAGAGAGCAGCGTCCAGCGGGCAGGGCTAGAGATAGCAGTGTCCAACGGGCAGATGTCAGAGAGAGCAACGTCCAGCGGGCAGGGGTCAGAGAGATAGGGTCCAGCGGGCAGGGGTCAGAGAGAGCAGTGTCTAGCAGGTAGGGGTGTGAGAGAGCAGCGTCCAGCAGGCAGGGGTCAGAGAGAGCAGTTTCTAGCGGGTTGGGGTCAGAGAGAGCAGCATCCAGCGAGCAGGGGTCAGAGAAAACAATGTCCAGCGGGCAGAGGGCAGGGGTCAGAGAGAGCAGTGTCCAGCGGGTCAGCGGCAGGCATCAGAGAGAGAAGTGTCCAGTGGGCAGCGTTCAGAGAGGGCAGCATCCACCGGGCAGGGTTCAGAGATCACAGCGTCCAGTGGGCAGGGGTCAGAGAGAGCAGGGTCCAGCTGACAGGGGTCAGAGAGAGTAGCGTCCAGCGGGCAGGGGTCAGAGAGAGCAGTGTCCAGTGGGCAGGGGTCAGAGAGAGCAGTGTCCAGCAGGCAGGGATCAGAGAGAGCAGCGTCCAGCGGGCAGGGTTCAGAGAGAACAATGTCCAGCGGGCAGAGGGCAGGGGTCAGAGAGAGCAGTGTCCAGCGGGTCAGCGGCAGGCATCAGAGAGAGAAGTGTCCAGCGGGCAGAGTTCAGAGAGGGCAGCGTCCAGCGAGCAGGGTTCAGAGTTCGCAGCATCCAGCGGGCAGGGGTCAGAGAGGGCAGCGTCCAGCGAGCAGGGTTCAGAGTTCGCAGCATCCAGCGGGCAGGGGTCAGAG
The DNA here is from genome assembly GCA_026770705.1 of Isurus oxyrinchus. Classification (NCBI taxonomy): domain Eukaryota; kingdom Metazoa; phylum Chordata; class Chondrichthyes; order Lamniformes; family Lamnidae; genus Isurus; species Isurus oxyrinchus. The sequence goes on from JANJGN010000398.1 coordinate 12,588, forward strand.
AGAGCAGCATCCAGCGGGCAGGGGTCAGAGGCAGCAGCATCCAGCAGGCAGGGGTCAGAGAGAGCAGCATCCAGCAGGCAGGGGTCAGAGAGAGCAGCGTCCAGCAGGCAGAGGTCAAAGAGAACAGTGTCCAGTGGGCAGGATTCAGAGAGAGCAGCGTCCAGCGGGCAGGGGTCAGAGAGAGCAGTGTTCAGCGGGCAGTTTTCAGAGACAGCAGCATCCAGCGGCCAGGGGTCAGAGAGAGCAGCGTCCAGCAGGCAGGGGTCAGAGAGTGCAGTGTCTAGCGGGCAGGGGTCAGAGAGAGCAGCGTCCAGCAGGCAGGGGTCAGAGAGTGCAGTGTCTAGCGGGTAGGGGTCAGAGAGAGCAGCGTCCAGCGGGCAGGGGTCAGAGAGAGCAGTGTCTAACGGGTAGGGGTCAGAGAGAAGCAGCGTCCAGCAGGCAGGGTTAGGAGAGAACAGTTTCTAGCGGGTAGGGTTCAGAGAGAGCAGCATTAAGCAAGCAGGGGTCAGAGAGAACAATGTCCAGCGGGCAGAGGGCAGGGGTCAGAGAGAGCAGCGTCCAGCGGGCAGGGGTCAGAGAGAGCAGCGTCCAGCAGGCAGGAGTCAGAGAGTGCAGTGTCCAGCGGGCAGGGCTCAGAGAGAGCAGCGTCCAGCGGGCAGGGGTCAGAGAGTGCAGTGTCTAGCGGGCAGGGCTCAGAGAGAGCAGCGTCCAGCAGGCAGGGGTCAGAGAGAGCAGTGTCTAGCCGGTAGGGGTCAGAGAGAGCAGCGTCCAGCGGGCAGGGGTCAGAGAGAGCAGTGTCTAGCGGGTAGGGGTCAGAGAGAAGCAGCGTCCAGCGGGCAGGGTTCAGAGAGAGCAGTTTCTAGCGGGTAGGGGTCAGAGAGAGCAGCATTTAGCGAGCAGGGGTCAGAGAGGACAATGTCCAGCGGGCAGAGGGCAGTGGTCAGAGAGAGCAGTGTCCAGCGGGTCAGCGGCAGGCATCAGAGAGAGAAGTGTCCAGTGGGAAGCGTTCAGAGAGAGCAGCGTCCAGCGGGCAGGGTTCAGAGTTCGCAGCATCAAGCGGGCAGGGGTCAGAGCAGCGTCGAGTGGGCATTGTTCAGAGAGAGCAGGGTCCAGCTGACAGGGGTCAGAGAGAGCAGCGTCCAGTGGGCAGGGGTCAGAGAGAGAAGTGTCCAGTGGGCAGGGGTCAGAGAGAGCAGTGTCCAGCAGGCAGGGGTCAGAGAGAGCAACGTCCAGCGGGCAGGGGTCAGAGAGAGCAGTGTCCAGTGGGCAGGGGTCAGTGAGAGCAGTGTGCAGTGGGCAGGGGTCAGAGAGAGCAGTGTCCAGCGGGCAGGGGTCAGAGAGAGCAACGTCCAGCGGGCAGGGGTCAGAGAGATAGGGTCCAGCGGGCAGGGGTCAGAGAGTGCAGTGTCTAGCAGGTAGGGGTGTGAGAGAGCAGCGTCCAGCAGGCAGGGGTCAGAGAGAGCAGTTTCTAGCGGGTAGGGGTCAGAGAGAACAGTTTCTAGCGGGTAGGGGTCAGAGAGAGCAGCATCCAGCGAGCAGGGGTCAGGGAGAACAATGTCCAGCGGGCAGAGGGCAGGGGTCAGAGAGAGCAGTGTCCAGCGGGTCAGCGGCAGGCATCAGAGAGAGAAGTGTCCAATGGGCAGCGTTCAGAGAGGGCAGCGTCCAGCGGGAAGGGTTCAGAGATCACAGCGTCCAGTGGGCAGGGGTCAGAGAGAGCAGGGTCCAGCTGACAGGGGTCAGAGAGAGTAGCGCCCAGCGGGCAGGGGTCAGAGAGAGCAGTGTCCAGTGGGCAGGGGTCAGAGAGAGCAGTGTCCAGCAGGCAGGGGTCAGAGAGAGCAGCGTCCAGCGGGCAGGGGTCAGAGAGAGCAGTGTCCAGTGGGCAGGGGTCAGAGAGAGCAGTGTGCAACAGGCAGGGGTCAGGGAGAGCAGTGTCCAGCAGGCAGGGGTCAGAGAGATCAGCGTCCAGCGGGCAGGGCTAGAGAGAGCAGTGTCCAGCGGGCAGATGTCAGAGAGAGCAGCTTCCAGCGGGCAGGGGACAGAGAGAGCAGTATCCAGCGAGCAGGGGTCAGAGAGAACAATGTCCAGCGGGCAGAGGGCAGGGGTCAGAGAGAGCAGTGTCCAGCATGTAGGGGTCAGAGAGAGCAGTGTCCAGTGGGCAGGGGTCAGAGAGAGCAGGGTCCAGCAGGCAGAGGTCAAAGAGAACAGTGTCCAGCAGACAGGCTTCAGAGAGAGCAGCGTCCAGCGGGCAGGGGTCAGAGAGATAGGGTCCAGCGGGCAGGGGTCAGAGAGAGCAGTGTCCAGCGGGCAGCTTTCAAGAGAGCAGTGTCCAACAGGTCAGCGGCAGGCATCAGAGACAGAAGTGTCCTGCGGCCAGGGGTGAGAGAGAGCAGTGTCCAGTGGGCTTGTGGGCAGGGGTCAGAGAGAGCAGCATCCAGCGGGCAGAGGTCAGAGAGAGCAGCGTCCAGCGGGCAGGGGTCAGAGAGAGCAGTGTTCAGCGGGCAGTTTTCAGAGACAGCAGCATCCAGCGGGCAGGGGTCAGAGAGAGCAGCGTCCAGCAGGCAGCGGTCAGAGAGTGCAGTGTCTAGCGGGCAGGGTTCAGAGAGAGCAGCGTCCAGCAGGCAGGGGTCAGAGAGAGCAGTGTCTAACGGGTAGGGGTCAGAGAGAGCAGCGTCCAGCGGGCAGGGGTCAGAGAGAGCAGTGTCCAGCGGGCAGCTTTCAAGAGAGCAGTGTCCAACAGGTCAGCGGCAGGCATCAGAGACAGAAGTGTCCTGCGGCCAGGGGTGAGAGAGAGCAGTGTCCAGTGGGCTTGTGGGCAGGGGTCAGAGAGAGCAGCATCCAGCGGGCAGAGGTCAGAGAGAGCAGCGTCCAGCGGGCAGGGGTCAGAGAGAGCAGTGTTCAGCGGGCAGTTTTCAGAGACAGCAGCATCCAGCGGGCAGGGGTCAGAGAGAGCAGCGTCCAGCAGGCAGCGGTCAGAGAGTGCAGTGTCTAGCGGGCAGGGTTCAGAGAGAGCAGCGTCCAGCAGGCAGGGGTCAGAGAGAGCAGTGTCTAACGGGTAGGGGTCAGAGAGAGCAGCGTCCAGCGGGCAGGGGTCAGAGAGAGCAGTGTCTAACGGGTAGGGGTCAGAGAGAAGCAGCGTCCAGCGGGTAGGGTTCAGAGAGAACAGTTTCTAGCGGGTAGGGGTCAGAGAGAGCAGCATTAAGCAAGCAGGGGTCAGAGAAAACAATGTCCAGCGGGCTGAGGGCAGGGGTCAGAGAGAGCAGTGTCCAGCGGGCAGGGGTCAGAGAGAGCAGTGTCCAGTGGGCAGGGGTCAGAGAGAGCAGTGTCCAGCAGGCAGGGGTCAGAGAGAGCAGTGTCCAGTGGGCAGGGGTCAGAGAGAGCAGTGTACAGCAGGTAGGGGTCAGAGAGAGCAGCGTCCAGCGGGCAGGGTTCAGAGAGAACAATGTCCAGCGGGCAGAGGGCAGGGGTCAGAGAGAGCAGTGTCCAGCGGGTCAGCGGCAGGCATCAGAGAGAGAAGTGTCCAGCGGGCAGAGTTCAGAGAGGGCAGCGTCCAGCGAGCAGGGTTCAGAGTTCGCAGCATCCAGCGGGCAGGGGTCAGAGAGAGCAGCATCCAGCGGGCAGGGGTCAGAGGCAGCAGCATCCAGCAGGCAGGGGTCAGAGAGAGCAGCATCCAGCAGGCAGGGGTCAGAGAGAGCAGCGTCCAGCAGGCAGAGGTCAAAGAGAACAGTGTCCAGCGGGCAGGATTCAGAGAGAGCAGCGTCCAGCGGGCAGGGGTCAGAGAGAGCAGTGTTCAGCGGGCAGTTTTCAGAGACAGCAGCATCCAGCGGCCAGGGGTCAGAGAGAGCAGCGTCCAGCAGGCAGGGGTCAGAGAGTGCAGTGTCTAGCGGGCAGGGCTCAGAGAGAGCAGCGTCCAGCAGGCAGGGGTCAGAGAGTGCAGTGTCTAGCGGGTAGGGGTCAGAGAGAGCAGCGTCCAGCGGGCAGGGGTCAGAGAGAGCAGTGTCTAACGGGTAGGGGTCAGAGAGAAGCAGCGTCCAGCAGGCAGGGTTCAGAGAGAACAGTTTCTAGCGGGTAGGGTCCAGAGAGAGCAGCATTAAGCAAGCAGGGGTCAGAGAGAACAATGTCCAGCGGGCAGAGGGCAGGGGTCAGAGAGAGCAGCGTCCAGCAGGCAGGGGTCAGAGAGAGCAGTGTTCAGCGGGCAGTTTTCAGAGACAGCAGCATCCAGCGGGCAGGGGTCAGAGAGATCAGCGTCCAGCAGGCAGGGGTCAGAGAGTGCAGTGTCTAGCGGGCAGGGGTCAGAGAGAGCAGCGTCCAGCAGGCAGGGGTCAGAGAGAGCAGTGTCTAGCAGGTAGGGGTCAGAGAGAAGCAGCGTCCAGCGGGCAGGGTTCAGAGAGAGCAGTTTCTAGCGGGTAGGGGTCAGAGAGAGCAGCATCCAGCCAGCAGGGGTCAGAGAGAACAATGTCCAGCGGGCAGAGGGCAGGGGTCAGAGAGAGCAGTGTCCAGCATGTAGGGGTCAGAGAGAGCTGTGCACAGTGGGCAGCGTTCAGAGAGGGCAGCGTCCTGCGGGCAGGGTTCAGAGTTCGCAGCATCAAGCGGGCAGGGGTCAGAGCAGCGTCGAGTGGGCATTGTTCAGAGAGAGCAGGGTCCAGCTGACAGGGGTCAGAGAGAGCAGCGTCCAGTGGGCAGGGGTCAGAGAGAGCAGTGTCCAGTGGGCAGGGGTCAGAGAGAGCAGTGTCCAGCAGGCAGGGGTCAGAGAGAGCAACGTCCAGCGGGCAGGGGTCAGAGAGAGCAGTGTCCAGTGGGCAGGGGTCAGTGAGAGCAGTGTGCAGCGGGCAGGGGTCAGAGAGAGCAGTGTCCAGCGGGCAGGGGTCAGAGAGAGCAGCGTCCAGTGGGCAGGGGTCAGAGAGAGCGGTGTCCAGTGGGCAGGGGTCAGAGAGAGCAGTGTCCAGCAGGCAGGGGTCAGAGAGAGCAACGTCCAGTGGGCAGGGGTCAGAGAGAGCAGTGTCCAGTGGGCAGGGGTCAGTGAGAGCAGTGTGCAGCGGGCAGGGGTCAGAGAGAGCAGTGTCCAGCGGGCAGGGGTCAGAGAGAGCAGCGTCCAGCGGGCAGGGCTAGAGATAGCAGTGTCCAACGGGCAGATGTCAGAGAGAGCAACGTCCAGCGGGCAGGGGTCAGAGAGATAGGGTCCAGTGGGCAGGGGTCAGAGAGTGCAGTGTCTAGCAGGTAGGGGTGTGAGAGAGCAGAGTCCAGCAGGCAGGGGTCAGAGAGAGCAGTTTCTAGCGGGTTGGGGTCAGAGAGAGCAGCATCCAGCGAGCACGGGTCAGAGAAAACAATGTCCAGCGGGCAGAGGGCAGGGGTCAGAGAGAGCAGTGTCCAGCGGGTCAGCGGCAGGCATCAGAGAGAGAAGTGTCCAGTGGGCAGCGTTCAGAGAGGGCAGCGTCAAGCGGGCAGGGTTCAGAGATCACAGCGTCCAGTGGGCAGGGGTCAGAGAGAGCAGGGTCCAGCTGACACGGGTCAGAGAGAGTAGCGTCCAGCGGGCAGGGGTCAGAGAGAGCAGTGTCCAGTGGGCAGGGGTCAGAGAGAGCAGTGTCCAGCAGGCAGGAGTCAGAGAGAGCAGCGTCCAGCGGGCAGGGTTCAGAGAGAACAATGTCCAGCGGGCAGAGGGCAGGGGTCAGAGAGAGCAGTGTCCAGCGGGTCAGCGGCAGGCATCAGAGAGAGAAGTGTCCAGCGGGCAGAGTTCAGAGAGGGCAGCGTCCAGCGAGCAGGGTTCAGAGTTCGCAGCATCCAGCGGGCAGGGGTCAGAGAGAGCAGCATCCAGCGGGCAGGGGTCAGAGGCAGCAGCATCCAGCAGGCAGGGGTCAGAGAGAGCAGCATCCAGCAGGCAGGGGTCAGAGAGAGCAGCGTCCAGCAGGCAGAGGTCAAAGAGAACAGTGTCCAGCGGGCAGGATTCAGAGAGAGCAGCGTCCAGCGGGCAGGGGTCAGAGAGAGCAGTGTTCAGCGGGCAGTTTTCAGAGACAGCAGCATCCAGCGGCCAGGGGTCAGAGAGAGCAGCGTCCAGCAGGCAGGGGTCAGAGAGTGCAGTGTCTAGCGGGTAGGGGTCAGAGAGAGCAGTGTCCAGAGCGCAGGGGTCAGAGAGAGCAGTGTCTAGCAGGTAGGGGTCAGAGAGAAGCAGCGTCCAGCGGGCAGGGGTCAGAGAGAGCAGTGTCTAGCGGGTAGGGGTCAGAGAGAAGCAGCGTCCAGCGGGCAGGGTTCAGAGAGAGCAGTTTCTAGCGGGTAGGGGTCAGAGAGAGCAGCATTTAGCGAGCAGGGGTCAGAGAGGACAATGTCCAGCGGGCAGAGGGCAGTGGTCAGAGAGAGCAGTGTCCAGCGGGTCAGCAGCAGGCATCAGAGAGAGAAGTGTCCAGTGGGAAGCGTTCAGAGAGAGCAGCGTCCAGCGGGCAGGGTTCAGAGTTCGCAGCATCAAGCGGGCAGGGGTCAGAGCAGCGTCGAGTGGGCATTGTTCAGAGAGAGCAGGGTCCAGCTGACAGGGGTCAGAGAGAGCAGCGTCCAGTGGGCAGGGGTCAGAGAGAGAAGTGTCCAGTGGGCAGGGGTCAGAGAGAGCAGTGTCCAGCAGGCAGGGGTCAGAGAGAGCAACGTCCAGCGGGCAGGGGTCAGAGAGAGCAGTGTCCAGTGGGCAGGGGTCAGTGAGAGCAGTGTGCAGTGGGCAGGGGTCAGAGAGAGCAGTGTCCAGCGGGCAGGGGTCAGAGAGAGCAGCGTCCAGCGGGCAGGGCTAGAGATAGCAGTGTCCAACGGGCAGATGTCAGAGAGAGCAACGTCCAGCGGGCAGGGGTCAGAGAGATAGGGTCCAGCGGGCAGGGGTCAGAGAGTGCAGTGTCTAGCAGGTAGGGGTGTGAGAGAGCAGCGTCCAGCAGGCAGGGGTCAGAGAGAGCAGTTTCTAGCGGGTAGGGTTCAGAGAGAGCAGCATTAAGCAAGCAGGGGTCAGAGAGAACAATGTCCAGCGGGCAGAGGGCAGGGGTCAGAGAGAGCAGCGTCCAGCGGGCAGGGGTCAGAGAGAGCAGCGTCCAGCAGGCAGGAGTCAGAGAGTGCAGTGTCCAGTGGGCAGGGGTCAGAGAGAGCAGCGTCCAGCGGGCAGGGGTCAGAGAGTGCAGTGTCTAGCGGGCAGGGCTCAGAGAGAGCAGCGTCCAGCAGGCAGGGGTCAGAGAGAGCAGTGTCTAGCCGGTAGGGGTCAGAGAGAGCAGCGTCCAGCGGGCAGGGGTCAGAGAGAGCAGTGTCTAGCGGGTAGGGGTCAGAGAGAAGCAGCGTCCAGCGGGCAGGGTTCAGAGAGAGCAGTTTCTAGCGGGTAGGGGTCAGAGAGAGCAGCATTTAGCGAGCAGGGGTCAGAGAGGACAATGTCCAGCGGGCAGAGGGCAGTGGTCAGAGAGAGCAGTGTCCAGCGGGTCAGCGGCAGGCATCAGAGAGAGAAGTGTCCAGTGGGAAGCGTTCAGAGAGAGCAGCGTCCAGCGGGCAGGGTTCAGAGTTCGCAGCATCAAGTGGGCAGGGGTCAGAGCAGCGTCGAGTGGGCATTGTTCAGAGAGAGCAGGGTCCAGCTGACAGGGGTCAGAGAGAGCAGCGTCCAGTGGGCAGGGGTCAGAGAGAGAAGTGTCCAGTGGGCAGGGGTCAGAGAGAGCAGTGTCCAGCAGGCAGGGGTCAGAGAGAGCAACGTCCAGCGGGCAGGGGTCAGAGAGAGCAGTGTCCAGTGGGCAGGGGTCAGTGAGAGCAGTGTGCAGTGGGCAGGGGTCAGAGAGAGCAGTGTCCAGCGGGCAGGGGTCAGAGAGAGCAGCGTCCAGCGGGCAGGGCTAGAGATAGCAGTGTCCAACGGGCAGATGTCAGAGAGAGCAACGTCCAGCGGGCAGGGGTCAGAGAGATAGGGTCCAGCGGGCAGGGGTCAGAGAGTGCAGTGTCTAGCAGGTAGGGGTGTGAGAGAGCAGCGTCCAGCAGGCAGGGGTCAGAGAGAGCAGTTTCTAGCGGGTAGGGGTCAGAGAGAACAGTTTCTAGCGGGTAGGGGTCAGAGAGAGCAGCATCCAGCGAGCAGGGGTCAGGGAGAACAATGTCCAGCGGGCAGATGGCAGGGGTCAGAGAGAGCAGTGTCCAGCGGTTCAGCGGCAGGCATCAGAGAGAGAAGTGTCCAATGGGCAGCGTTCAGAGAGTGCAGCGTCCAGCGGGCAGGGTTCAGAGATCACAGCGTCCAGTGGGCAGGGGTCAGAGAGAGCAGGGTCCAGCTGACAGGGGTCAGAGAGAGTAGCGCCCAGCGGGCAGGGGTCAGAGAGAGCAGTGTCCAGTGGGCAGGGGTCAGAGAGAGCAGCGTCCAGCGGGCAGGGGTCAGAGAGAGCAGTGTCCAGTGGGCAGGGGTCAGAGAGAGCAGTGTGCAGCAGGCAGGGGTCAGGGAGAGCAGTATCCAGCAGGCAGGGGTCAGAGAGATCAGCGTCCAGCGGGCAGGGCTAGAGAGAGCAGTGTCCAGCGGGCAGATGTCAGAGAGAGCAGCTTCCAGCGGGCAGGGGACAGAGAGAGCAGTATCCAGCGAGCAGGGGTCAGAGAGAACAATGTCCAGCGGGCAGAGGGCAGGGGTCAGAGAGAGCAGTGTCCAGCATGTAGGGGTCAGAGAGAGCATTGTCCAGTGGGCAGGGGTCAGAGAGAGCAGGGTCCAGCAGGCAGAGGTCAAAGAGAACAGTGTCCAGCGGGCAGGCTTCAGAGAGAGCAGCGTCCAGCGGGCAGGGGTCAGAGAGATAGGGTCCAGCGGGCAGGGGTCAGAGAGAGCAGTGTCCAGCGGGCAGCTTTCAAGAGAGCAGTGTCCAACAGGTCAGCGGCAGGCATCAGAGACAGAAGTGTCCTGCGGCCAGGGGTGAGAGAGAGCAGTGTCCAGTGGCATTGTGGGCAGGGGTCAGAGAGAGCAGCATCCAGCGGGCAGAGGTCAGAGAGAGCAGCGTCCAGCGGGCAGGGGTCAGAGAGAGCAGTGTTCAGCGGGCAGTTTTCAGAGACAGCAGCATCCAGCGGGCAGGTGTCAGAGAGACCAGCGTCCAGCAGGCAGCGGTCAGAGAGGGCAGTGTCTAGCGGGCAGGGTTCAGAGAGAGCAGCGTCCAGCAGGCAGGGGTCAGAGAGTGCAGTGTCTAGCGGGTAGGGGTCAGAGAGAGCAGCGTCCAGTGGGCAGGGGTCAGAGAGAGCAGCGTCCAGCGGGCAGGGGTCAGAGAGAGCAGCGTCCAGCAGGCAGGGGTCAGAGAGAGCAGTGTCTAACGGGTAGGGGTCAGAGAGAGCAGCGTCCAGCGGGCAGGGGTCAGAGAGAGCAGTGTCTAGCGGGCAGGGGTCAGAGAGAAGCAGCGTCCAGCGGGCAGGGGTCAGAGAGAGCAGTGTCTAACTGGTAGGGGTCAGAGAGAAGCAGCGTCCAGCAGGTAGGGTTCAGAGAGAACAGTTTCTAGCGGGTAGGGGTCAGAGAGAGCAGCATTAAGCAAGCAGGGGTCAGAGAGAACAATGTCCAGCGGGCAGAGGGCAGGGGTCAGAGAGAGCAGCGTCCAGCAGGCAGGGGTCAGAGAGAGCAGTGTTCAGCGGGCAGTTTTCAGAGACAGCAGCATCCAGCGGGCAGGGGTCAGAGAGAGCAGCGTCCAGCAGTCAGGGGTCAGAGAGTGCAGTGTCTAGCGGGCAGGGGTCAGAGAGAGCAGCGTCCAGCAGGCAGGGGTCAGAGAGAGCAGTGTCTAGCAGGTAGGGGTCAGAGAGAAGCAGCGTCCAGCGGGCAGGGTTCAGAGAGAGCAGTTTCTAGCGGGTAGGGGTCAGAGAGAGCAGCATCCAGCCTGCAGGGGTCAGAGAGAACAATGTCCAGCGGGCAGAGGGCAGGGGTCAGAGAGAGCAGTGTCCAGCATGTAGGGGTCAGAGAGAGCTGTGCACAGTGGGCAGCGTTCAGAGAGAGCAGCGTCCTGCGGGCAGGGTTCAGAGTTCGCAGCATCAAGCGGGCAGGGGTCAGAGCAGCGTCGAGTGGGCATTGTTCAGAGAGAGCAGGGTCCAGCTGACAGGGGTCTGAGAGAGGAGCGTCCAATGGGCAGGGGTCAGAGAGAGCAGTGTCCAGTGGGCAGGGGTCAGAGAGAGCAGTGTCCAGCAGGCAGGGGTCAGAGAGAGCAGTGTCCAGCAGGCAGGGGTCAGAGAGAGCAACGTCCAGCGGGCAGGGGTCAGAGAGAGCAGTGTCCAGTGGGCAGGGGTCAGTGAGAGCAGTGTGCAGCGGGCAGGGGTCAGAGAGAGCAGTGTCCAGTGGGCAGGGGTCAGAGAGAGCAGCGTCCAGCGGGCAGGGCTAGAGATAGCAGTGTCCAACGGGCAGATGTCAGAGAGAGCAACGTCCAGCGGGCAGGGGTCAGAGAGATAGGGTCCAGTGGGCAGGGGTCAGAGAGTGCAGTGTCTAGCAGGTAGGGGTGTGAGAGAGCAGCGTCCAGCAGGCAGGGGTCAGAGAGAGCAGTTTCTAGCGGGTTGGGGTCAGAGAGAGCAGCATCCAGCGAGCAGGGGTCAGAGAAAACAATGTCCAGCGGGCAGAGGGCAGGGGTCAGAGAGAGCAGTGTCCAGCGGGGTCAGCGGCAGGCATCAGAGAGAGAAGTGTCCAGCGGGCCGAGTTCAGAGAGGGCAGCGTCCAGCGGGCAGGGTTCAGAGATCACAGCGTCCAGTGGGCAGGGGTCAGAGAGAGCAGGGTCCAGCTGACAGGGGTCAGAGAGAGTAGCGTCCAGCGGGCAGGGGTCAGAGAGAGCAGTGTCCAGGGGGCAGGGGTCAGAGAGAGCAGTGTCCAGCAGGCAGGGGTCAGAGAGAGCAGCGTCCAGCGGGCAGGGGTCAGAGAGAACAATGTCCAGCGGGCAGAGGGCAGGGGTCAGAGAGAGCAGTGTCCAGCGGGTCAGCGGCAGGCATCAGAGAGAGAAGTGTCCAGCGGGCCGAGTTCAGAGAGGGCAGCGTCCAGCGAGCAGGGTTCAGATTTCGCAGCATCCAGCGGGCAGGGGTCAGAGAGAGCAGCATCCAGCGGGCAGGGGTCAGAGGCAGCAGCGTCCAGCGGGCAGGGGTCAGAGAGAGCAGCGTCCAGCAGGCAGAGGTCAAAGAGAACAGTGTCCAGCGGGCAGGCTTCAGAGAGAGCAGCGTCCAGCGGGCTGGGGTCAGAGAGATAGGGTCCAGCGGGCAGGGGTCAGAGAGAGCAGTGTCCAGCGGGCAGCTTTCAAGAGAGCAGTGTCCAACAGGTCAGCGGCAGGCATCAGAGACAGAAGTGTCCAGCGGCCAGGGGTGAGAGAGAGCAGTGTCCAGTGGGCTTGTGGGCAGGGGTCAGAGAGAGCAGCATCCAGCGGGCAGAGGTCAGAGAGAGCAGCGTCCAGCGGGCAGGGGTCAGAGAGAGCAGTGTTCAGCGGGCAGTTTTCAGAGACAGCAGCATCCAGCGGGCAGGGGTCAGAGAGAGCAGCGTCCAGCAGGCAGGGGTCAGAGAGTGCAGTGTCTAGCGGGCAGGGGTCAGAGAGAGCAGCGTCCAGCAGGCAGGGGTCAGAGAGTGCAGTGTCTAGCGGGTAGGGGTCAGAGAGAGCAGCGTCCAGCGGGCAGGGGTCAGAGAGAGCAGTGTCTAATGGGTAGGGGTCAGAGAGAAGCAGCGTCCAGCAGGCAGGGTTCAGAGAGAACAGTTTCTAGCGGGTAGGGGTCAGAGAGAGCAGCATTAAGCAAGCAGGGGTCAGAGAGAACAATGTCCAGCGGGCAGAGGGCAGGGGTCAGAGAGAGCAGCATCCAGCGGGCAGGGGTCAGAGGAAGCAGCGTCCAGCAGGCAGGAGTCAGAGAGTGCAGTGTCCAGCGGGCAGGGCTCAGAGAGAGCAGCGTCCAGCGGGCAGGGGTCAGAGAGTGCAGTGTCTAGCGGGCAGGGCTCAGAGAGAGCAGCGTCCAGCAGGCAGGGGTCAGAGAGTGCAGTGTCTAGCGGGTAGGGGTCAGAGAGAGCAGCGTCCAGTGGGCAGGGGTCAGAGAGAGCAGTGTCTAGCAGGTAGGGGTCAGAGAGAAGCAGCGTCCAGCGGGCAGGGTTCAGAGAGAGCAGTTTCTAGTGGGTAGGGGTCAGAGAGAGCAGCATCCAGCGAGCAGGGGTCAGAGAGAACAATGTCCAGCGGGCAGAGGGCAGTGGTCAGAGAGAGCAGTGTCCAGCGGGTCAGCGGCAGGCATCAGAGAGAGAAGTGTCCAGTGGGCAGCGTTCAGAGAGAGCAGCGTCCAGCGGGCAGGGTTCAGAGTTCGCAGCATCAAGCGGGCAGGGGTCAGAGCAGTGTCGAGTGGGCATTGTTCAGAGAGAGCAGGGTCCAGCTGACAGGGGTCAGAGAGAGCAGCGTCCAGTGGGCAGGGGTCAGAGAGAGCAGTGTCCAGTGGGCAGGGGTCAGAGAGAGCAGTGTCCAGCAGGCAGGGGTCAGAGAGAGCAACGTCCAGCGGGCAGGGGTCAGAGAGAGCAGTGTGCAGTGGGCAGGGGTCAGAGAGAGCAGTGTCCAGCGGGCAGGGGTCAGAGAGAGCAGCGTCCAGCGGGCAGGGCTAGAGATAGCAGTGTCCAACGGGCAGATGTCAGAGAGAGCAACGTCCAGCGGGCAGGGGTCAGAGAGATAGGGTCCAGCGGGCAGGGGTCAGAGAGTGCAGTGTCTAGCAGGTAGGGGTGTGAGAGAGCAGCGTCCAGCAGGCAGGGGTCAGAGAGAGCAGTTTCTCCGGGTAGGGGTCAGAGAGAACAGTTTCTAGTGGGTAGGGGTCAGAGAGAGCAGCATCCAGCGAGCAGGGGTCAGAGAGAACAATGTCCAGCGGGCAGAGGGCAGGGGTCAGAGAGAGCAGTGTCCAGCAGGTCAGCGGCAGGCATCAGAGAGAGAAGTGTCCAGTGGGCAGCGTTCAGAGAGGGCAGCGTCCAGCGGGCAGGGTTCAGAGATCACAGCGTCCAGTGGGCAGGGGTCAGAGAGAGCAGGGTCCAGCTGACAGGGGTCAGAGAGAGTAGCGTCCAGCGGGCAGGGGTCAGAGAGAGCAGTGTCCAGTGGGCAGGGGTCAGAGAGAGCAGTGTCCAGTGGGCAGGGGTCAGAGAGAGCAGTGTCCAGTGGGCAGGGGTCAGAGAGAGCAGTGTCCAGCAGGCAGGGGTCAGAGAGAGCAGCGTCCAGCGGGCAGGGGTCAGAGAGAGCAGTGTCCAGTGGGCAGGGGTCAGAGAGAGCAGTGTGCAGCAGGCAGGGGTCAGGGAGAGCAGTGTCCAGCAGGCAGGGGTCAGAGAGATCAGCGTCCAGCGGGCAGGGCTAGAGAGAGCAGTGTCCAGCGGGCAGATGTCAGAGAGAGCAGCTTCCAGCGGGCAGGGGACAGAGAGAGCAGTATCCAGCAGGTAGGGGTCAGAGAGAGCAGTGTAGAGTGGGCAGGGGTCAGAGAGAGTTTGTCCAGCGGGCAGGGGTAAGAGAGAGCAGCGTCCAGCGGGCAGGGGTCAGAGAAAACAGCAGCCAGCAGGCAGTGGTCAGAGAGAGCAGCGTCCAGCGGGCTGGGGTCAGAGAGAGCAGCGTCCAGTGGGCAAGGGTCAGAGAGAGCAGCGTCCAGCGGTCTGGGGTCAGAGAGAGCAGCGTCCAGCAGGCAGGGGTCAGAGAGAGCAGCGTGCAGCAGGCATGGGTCAGAGAGAGCAGCATCCAGCGGGCAGGTGTCAGAGAGAGCAGCGTCCAGCGGGCAGGGGTCAGAGAGAGCAGAGTCCTGTGGGCAGGGGTCAGAGAGAGCAGCGTCCAGCAGGCAGGGGTCAGAGAGTGCAGTGTCTAGCGGGTAGGGGTCAGAGAGAGCAGCGTCCAGCAAGCAGGGGTCAGAGGGAGCAGCATCCAGCGGGCTGGGGACTGAGAGAGCAGCATCCAGCGGGCAGGGGTCAGAGAGAGCAGCGTCCAGCAGGCAGGGGTCAGAGAGTGCAGTGTCTAGTGGGTAGGGGTCAGAGAGAGCAGCGTCCAGCGGGCAGGGGTCAGAGAGAGCAGTGTCTAGCGGGTAGGGGTCAGAGAGAAGCAGCGTCCAGCGGGCAGGGTTCAGAGAGAGCAGTTTCTAGCGGGTAGGGGTCAGAGAGAGCAGATTCCAGCGAGCAGGGGTCAGAGAGAACAATGTCCAGCGGGCAGAGGGCAGGGGTCAGAGAGAGCAGTGTCCAGCGGGTCAGCGGCAGGCATCAGAGAGAGAAGTGTCCAGCGGGCAGCATTCAGAGAGGGCAGCGTCCAGCGGGCAGGATTCAGAGTTCGCAGCGTCCAGCGGGCAGGGGTCAGAGAGAGCAACGTCGAGCGGGCAGTGTTCAGAAAGAGCAGGGTCCAGGTGACAGGGGTCAGAGAGAGCAACATCCAGCGGGCTGGGGTCAGACTGAGCAGGGTCCAGCGGGCTAGTGGGCAGGGTTATAGAGCAGCGTCCAGCGGGCAGGGGTCAGAGAGAGCAGTGTCCAGCGGGCAGGGGTCAGAGAGAGCAGTGTCCAGTGGGCAGGGGTCAGAGAGAGCAGTGTCCAGTGGGCAGGGGTCAGAGAGAGCAGTGTCCAGCGGACAGGGGTCAGAGAGAGCAGCGTCCAGCGCGCAGGGGTCAGAGAGAGCAGCTTCCAGCGGGCAGGGGTCAGAGAGAGCAGTATCCGGTGGGCAGGGGTCAGAGAGAGCAGTGTCCAGTGGGCAGGGGTCAGAGAGAGCAGTGTCCAGTGGGCAGGGGTCAGAGAGAGCAGCGTCCAGCAGGCAGCGGTCAGAGAGTGCAGTGTCTAGCGGGCAGGGGTCAGAGAGAGCAGCGTCCAGCGGGCAGGGGTCAGAGAGAGCAGTGTCTAACGGGTAGGGGTCAGAGAGAAGCAGCGTCCAGCGGGCAGGGTTCAGAGAGAACAGTTTCTAGCGGGTAGGGGTCAGAGAGAGCAGCATTAAGCAAGCAGGGGTCAGAGAAAACAATGTCCAGCGGGCAGAGGGCAGGGGTCAGAGAGAGCAGCGTCCAGCGGGCAGGGGTCAGAGAGAGCAGTGTTCAGCGGGCAGTTTTCAGAGACAGCAGCATCCAGCGGGCAGGGGTCAGAGAGAGCAGCGTCCAGCAGGCAGCGGTCAGAGAGTGCAGTGTCTAGCGGGTAGGGGTCAGAGAGAGCAGCGTCCAGCAGGCAGGGGTCAGAGAGAGCAGTGTCTAGCAGGTAGGGGTCAGAGAGAAGCAGCGTCCAGCAGGCAGGGTTCAGAGAGAGCAGTTTCTAGCGGGTAGGGGTCAGAGAGAGCAGCATCCAGCGAGCAGGGGTCAGAGAGAACAATGTCCAGCGGGCAGAGGGCAGGGGTCAGAGAGAGCAGTGTCCAGCATGTAGGGGTCAGAGAGAGCTGTGCACAGTGGGCAGCGTTCAGAGAGGGCAGCGTCCTGCGGGCAGGGTTCAGAGTTCGCAGCATCAAGCGGGCAGGGGTCAGAGCAGAGTCGAGTGGGCATTGTTCAGAGAGAGCAGGGTCCAGCTGACAGGGGTCAGAGAGAGCAGCGTCCAGTGGGCAGGGGTCAGAGAGAGCAGTGTCCAGTGGGCAGGGGTCAGAGAGAGCAGTGTCCAGCAGGCAGGGGTCAGAGAGAGCAACGTCCAGCGGGCAGGGGTCAGAGAGAGCAGTGTCCAGTGGGCAGGGGTCAGTGAGAGCAGTGTGCAGCGGGCAGGGGTCAGAGAGAGCAGTGTCCAGCGGGCAGGGGTCAGAGAGAGCAGCGTCCAGCGGGCAGGGCTAGAGATAGCAGTGTCCAACGGGCAGATGTCAGAGAGAGCAACGTCCAGCGGGCAGGGGTCAGAGAGATAGGGTCCAGTGGGCAGGGGTCAGAGAGTGCAGTGTCTAGCAGGTAGGGGTGTGAGAGAGCAGCGTCCAGCAGGCAGGGGTCAGAGAGAGCAGTTTCTAGCGGGTTGGGGTCAGAGAGAGCAGCATCCAGCGAGCAGGGGTCAGAGAAAACAATGTCCAGCGGGCAGAGGGCAGGGGTCAGAGAGAGCAGTGTCCAGCGGGTCAGCGGCAGGCATCAGAGAGAGAAGTGTCCAGTGGGCAGCGTTCAGAGAGGGCAGCGTCCAGCGGGCAGGGTTCAGAGATCACAGCGTCAGTGGGCAGGGGTCAGAGAGAGCAGGGTCCAGCTGACAGGGGTCAGAGAGAGTAGCGTCCAGTGGGCAGGGGTCAGAGAGAGCAGTGTCCAGTGGGCAGGGGTCAGAGAGAGCAGTGTCCAGCAGGCAGGGGTCAGAGAGAGCAGCGTCCAGCGGGCAGGGTTCAGAGAGAACAATGTCCAGCGGGCAGAGGGCAGGGGTCAGAGAGAGCAGTGTCCAGCGGGTCAGCGGCAGGCATCAGAGAGAGAAGTGTCCAGCGGGCAGAGTTCAGAGAGGGCAGCGTCCAGCGAGCAGGGTTCAGAGTTCGCAGCATCCAGCGGGCAGGGGTCAGAGAGAGCAGCATCCAGCGGGCAGGAGTCAGAGGCTGCAGCGTCCAGCATGCAGAGGTCAAAGAGAACAGTGTCCAGCGGGCAGGGGTCAGAGAGATAGGGTCCAGCGGGCAGGGGTCAGAGAGAGCAGTGTCCAGCGGGCAGCTTTCAAGAGAGCAGTGTCCAACAGGTCAGCGGCAGGCATCAGAGACAGAAGTGTCCAGCGGCCAGGGGTGAGAGAGAGCAGTGTCCAGTGGGCTTGTGGGCAGGGGTCAGAGAGAGCAGCATCCAGCGGGCAGAGGTCAGAGAGAGCAGCGTTCAGCGGGCAGGGGTCAGAGAGAGCAGTGTTCAGCGGGCAGTTTTCAGAGACAGCAGCATCCAGCGGGCAGGGGTCAGAGAGAGCAGCGTTCAGCAGGCAGGGGTCAGAGAGTGCAGTGTCTAGCGGGCAGGGGTCAGAGAGAGCAGCGTCCAGCAGGCAGGGGTCAGAGAGTGCAGTGTCTAGCGGGTAGGGGTCAGAGAGAGCAGCCTCCAGCAGGCAGGGTTCAGAGAGAGCAGTGTCTAACGGGTAGGGGTCAGAGAGAAGCAGCGTCCAGCAGGTAGGGTTCAGAGAGAACAGTTTCTAGCGGGTAGGGGTAAGAGAGAGCTGCATTAAGCAAGCAGGGGTCAGAGAGAACAATGTCCAGTGGGCAGAGGGCAGGGGTCAGAGAGAGCAGTGTCCAGCGGGCAGGGGTCAGAGAGAGCAGCGTCCAGCGGGCAGGGGTCAGAGAGTGCAGTGTCTAGCCGGTAGGGGTCAGAGAGAGCAGCGTCCAGCGGGCAGGGGTCAGAGAGAGCAGTGTCTAGCGGGTAGGGGTCAGGGAGAAGCAGCGTCCAGTGGGCAGGGTTCAGAGAGAGCAGTTTCTAGCGGGTAGGGGTCAGAGAGAGCAGCATCCAGCGAGCAGGGGTCAGAGAGAACAATGTCCAGCGGGCAGAGGGCAGTGGTCAGAGAGAGCAGTGTCCAGCAGGTCAGCGGCAGGCATCAGAGAGAGAAGTGTCCAGTGGGCAGCGTTCAGAGAGAGCAGCGTCCAGCGGGCAGGGTTCAGAGTTCGCATCATCAAGCGGGCAGGGGTCAGAGCAGCGTCGAGTGGGCATTGTTCAGAGAGAGCAGGGTCCAGCTGACAGGGGTCAGAGAGAGCAGCGTCCAGTGGGCAGGGGTCAGAGAGAGCAGCGTCCAGTGGGCAGGGGTCAGAGAGAGCAGTGTCCAGCAGGCAGGGGTCAGAGAGAGCAACGTCCAGCGGGCAGGGGTCAGAGAGAGCAGTGTCCAGCAGGTCAGCGGCAGGCATCAGAGAGAGAAGTGTCCAGTGGGCAGCGTTCAGAGAGAGCAGCGTCCAGCGGGCAGGGTTCAGAGTTCGCATCATCAAGCGGGCAGGGGTCAGAGCAGCGTCGAGTGGGCATTGTTCAGAGAGAGCAGGGTCCAGCTGACAGGGGTCAGAGAGAGCAGCGTCCAGTGGGCAGGGGTCAGAGAGAGCAGCGTCCAGTGGGCAGGGGTCAGAGAGAGCAGTGTCCAGCAGGCAGGGGTCAGAGAGAGCAACGTCCAGCGGGCAGGGGTCAGAGAGAGCAGTGTCCAGTGGGCAGGGGTCAGAGAGAGCAGTGTGCAGCAGGCAGGGGTCAGGGAGAGCAGTGTCCAGCAGGCAGGGGTCAGAGAGATCAGCGTCCAGCGGGCAGGGCTAGAGAGAGCAGTGTCCAGCGGGCAGATGTCAGAGAGAGCAGCTTCCAGCGGGCAGGGGATAGAGAGAGCAGTATCCAGCACGTAGGGGTCAGAGAGAGCAGTGTAGAGCGGGCAGGGGTCAGAGAGAGTTTGTCCAGCGGGCAGGGGTAAGAGAGAGCAGCGTCCAGCGGGCAGGGGTCAGAGAAAAAAGCAGCCAGCAGGCAGGGGTCAGAGAGAGCAGCGTCCAGCGGGCTGGGCCAGAGAGAGCAGCGTCCAGTGGGCAAGGGTCAGAGAGAGCAGCATCCAGCGGTCTGGGGTCAGAGAGAGCAGCGTCCAGCAGGCAGGGGTCAGAGAGAGCGGCATCCAGCGGGCAGGTGTCAGAGAGAGCAGCGTCCAGCGGGCAGGGGTCAGAGAGAGCAGAGTCCTGTGGGCAGGGGTCAGAGAGAGCAGCGTCCAGCAGGCAGGGGTCAGAGAGTGCAGTGTCTAGCGGGCAGGGGTCAGAGGGAGCAGCATCCAGCGGGCTGGGGACTGAGAGAGCAGCATCCAGCGGGCAGGGGTCAGAGAGAGCAGCGTCCAGCAGGCAGGGGTCAGAGAGAGCAGTGTCTAGCGGGTAGGGGTCAGAGAGAAGCAGCGTCCAGCGGGCAGCGTTCAGAGAGAGCAGTTTCTAGCAGGTAGGGGTCAGAGAGAGCAGCATCCAGCGAGCAGGGGTCAGAGAGAACAATGTCCAGCGGGCAGAGGGCAGGGGTCAGAGAGAGCAGTGTCCAGCGGGTCAGCGGCAGGCATCAGAGAGAGAAGTGTCCAGCGGGCAGCATTCAGAGAGGGCAGCGTCCAGTGGGCAGGGTTCAGAGTTCGCAGCGTCCAGCGGGCAGGGGTCAGAGAGAGCAACGTCGAGCGGGCAGTGTTCAGAGAGAGCAGGGTCCAGCTGACAGGGGTCAGAGAGAGCAACATCCAGCGGGCTGGGGTCAGACTGAGCAGGGTCCAGCGGGCTAGTGGGCAGGGTTATAGAGCAGAGTCCAGCGGGCAGGGGTCAGAGAGAGCAGTGTCCAGCGGGCAGTTTTCAGAGAGAGCAGCATCCAGCGGGCAGGGGTCAGAGAGAGCAGTTTCGAGTGGGAAGTGTTCAGACAGAGCAGTGTCCAGCGGGCAGGAGTCCGAGAGAGCAGGGTCAAGCGGACAGGGGTCAGAGAGAGCAGCGTCCAGCGCGCAGGGGTCAGAGAGAGCAGCTTCCAGCGGGCAGGGGTCAGAGAGTAGAGCCTCCAGCAGCCTGGGGTCAGAGAGAGCAGTATCCGGTGGGCAGGGGTCAGAGAGAGCAGTGTCCAGTGGGCAGGGGTCAGAGAGAGCAGTGTCCAGTGGGCAGGGGTCAGAGAGAGCAGTGTCCAGCGGGCAGTTTTCAGAGAGAGCAGCATCCAGCGGGCAGGGGTCAGAGAGAGCAGTTTCGAGTGGGAAGTGTTCAGAGAGAGCAGTGTCCAGCGGGCAGGAGTCCGAGAGAGCAGGGTCAAGCGGACAGGGGTCAGAGAGAGCAGCGTCCAGCGCGCAGGGGTCAGAGAGAGCAGCTTCCAGCGGGCAGGGGTCAGAGAGAGCAGTATCCGGTGGGCAGGGGTCAGAGAGAGCAGTGTCCAGTGGGCAGGGGTCAGAGAGAGCAGTGTCCAGTGGGCAGGGGTCAGAGAGAGCAGCGTCCAGCAGGCAGGGGTCAGAGAGAGCAGTGTCCAGCAGGCAGGGGTCAGAGAGTGCAGTGTCTAGCGGGTAGGGGTCAGAGAGAGCAGCGTCCAGCGGGCAGGGGTCAGAGAGAGCAGCGTCCAGCGGGCAGGGGTCAGAGAGAGCAGTGTCTAACGGGTAGGGGTCAGAGAGAAGCAGCGTCCAGCGGGTAGGGTTCAGAGAGAACAGTTTCTAGCGGGTAGGGGTCAGAGAGAGCAGCATTAAGCAAGCAGGGGTCAGAGAAAACAATGTCCAGCGGGCAGAGGGCAGGGGTCAGAGAGAGCAGCGTCCAGCGGGCAGGGGTCAGAGAGAGCAGTGTTCAGCGGGCAGTTTTCAGAGACAGCAGCATCCAGCGGGCAGGGGTCAGAGAGAGCAGCGTCCAGCAGGCAGGGGTCAGAGAGTGCAGTGTCTAGCGGGTAGGGGTCAGAGAGAGCAGCGTCCAGCAGGCAGGGGTCAGAGAGAGCAGTGTCTAGCAGGTAGGGGTCAGAGAGAAGCAGCGTCCAGCGGGCAGGGTTCAGAGAGAGCTGTTTCTAGCGGGTAGGGGTCAGAGAGAGCAGCATCCAGCGAGCAGGGGTCAGAGAGAACAATGTCCAGCGGGCAGAGGGCAGGGGTCAGAGAGAGCAGTGTCCAGCATGTAGGGGTCAGAGAGAGCTGTGCACAGTGGGCAGCGTTCAGAGAGGGCAGCGTCCTGCGGGCAGGGTTCAGAGTTCGCAGCATCAAGCGGCCAGGGGTCAGAGCAGCGTCGAGTGGGCATTGTTCAGAGAGAGCAGGGTCCAGCTGACAGGGGTCTGAGAGAGGAGCGTCCAATGGGCAGGGGTCAGAGAGAGCAGTGTCCAGTGGGCAGGGGTCAGAGAGAGCAGTGTCCAGCAGGCAGGGGTCAGAGAGAGCAGTGTCCAGCGGGCAGGGGTCAGAGAGAGCAGCGTCCAGCGGGCAGGGCTAGAGATAGCAGTGTCCAACGGGCAGATGTCAGAGAGAGCAACGTCCAGCGGGCAGGGGTCAGAGAGATAGGATCCAGCGGGCAGGGGTCAGAGAGTGCAGTGTCTAGCAGGTAGGGGTGTGAGAGAGCAGCGTCCAGCAGGCAGGGGTCAGAGAGAGCAGTTTCTAGCGGGTTGGGGTCAGAGAGAGCAGCATCCAGTGAGCAGGGGTCAGAGAAAACAATGCCCAGCGGGCAGAGGGCAGGGGTCAGAGAGAGCAGTGTCCAGCGGGTCAGCGGCAGGCATCAGAGAGAGAAGTGTCCAGTGGGCAGCGTTCAGAGAGGGCAGCGTCCAGGGGGCAGGGTTCAGAGATCACAGCGTCCAGTGGGCAGGGGTCAGAGAGAGCATGGTCCAGCTGACAGGGGTCAGAGAGAGTAGCGTCCAGCGGGCAGGGGTCAGAGAGAGCAGTGTCCAGTGGGCAGGGGTCAGAGAGAGCAGTGTCCAGCAGGCAGGGGTCAGAGAGAGCAGCGTCCAGCGGGCAGGGGTCAGAGAGAACAATGTCCAGCGGGCAGAGGGCAGGGGTCAGAGAGAGCAGTGTCCAGCGGGTCAGCGGCAGGCATCAGAGAGAGAAGTGTCCAGCGGGCAGAGTTCAGAGAGGGCAGCGTCCAGCGAGCAGGGTTCAGAGTTCGCAGCATCCAGCGGGCAGGGGTCAGAGAGAGCAGCATCCAGCGGGCAGGGGTCAGAGGCTGCAGCATCCAGCAGGCAGGGGTCAGAGAGAGCAGCGTCCAGCATGCAGAGGTCAAAGAGAACAGTGTCCAGCGTGCAGGCTTCAGAGAGAGCAGCGTCCAGCGGGCAGGGGTCAGAGAGATAGGGTCCAGCGGGTAGGGGTCAGAGAGAGCAGTGTCCAGCGTGCAGGCTTCAGAGAGAGCAGCGTCCAGCGGGCAGGGGTCAGAGAGATAGGGTCCAGCGGGCAGGGGTCAGAGAGAGCAGTGTCCAGCGGGCAGCTTTCAAGAGAGCAGTGTCCAACAGGTCAGCGGCAGGCATCAGAGACAGAAGTGTCCAGCGGCCAGGGGTGAGAGAGAGCAGTGTCCAGTGGGCTTGTGGGCAGGGGTCAGAGAGAGCAGCATCCAGCGGGCAGAGGTCAGAGAGAGCAGCGTCCAGCGGGCAGGGGTCAGAGAGAGCAGTGTTCAGCAGGCAGTTTTCAGAGACAGCAGCATCCAGCGGGCAGGGGTCAGAGAGAGCAGCGTCCAGCAGGCAGGGGTCAGAGAGTGCAGTGTCTAGCGGGCAGGGGTCAGAGAGAGCAGCGTCCAGCAGGCAGGGGTCAGAGAGTGCAGTGTCTAGCGGGTAGGGGTCAGAGAGAGCAGCGTCCAGCGGGCAGGGGTCAGAGAGAGCAGTGTCTAACGGGTAGGGGTCAGAGAGAAGCAGCGTCCAGCAGGTAGGGTTCAGAGAGAACAGTTTCTAGCGGATAGGGGTCAGAGAGAGCAGCATTAAGCAAGCAGGGGTCAGAGAGAACAATGTCCAGCGGGCAGAGGGCAGTGGTCAGAGAGAGCAGCGTCCAGCGGGCAGGGGTCAGAGAGAGCAGCGTCCAGCGGGCAGGGGTCAGAGAGAGCAGTGTCTAGCGGGTAGGGGTCAGAGAGAAGCAGCGTCCAGCGTGCAGGGTTCAGAGAGAGCGTTTCTAGCGGGTAGGGGTCAGAGAGAGCAGCGTCCAGCGGGCAGGGTTCAGAGAGAGCAGTTTCTAGCGGGTAGGGGTCAGAGAGAAGCAGCGTCCAGCGGGCAGGGTTCAGAGAGAGCAGTTTCTAGCGGGTAGGGGTCAGAGAGAGCAGCATCCAGCGAGCAGGGGTCAGAGAGAACAATGTCCAGCGGGCAGAGGGCAGTGGTCAGAGAGAGCAGTGTCCAGCGGGTCAGCGGCAGGCATCAGAGAGAGAAGAGTCCAGTGGGCAGCGTTCAGAGAGCGCAGCGTCCAGCAGGCAGGGTTCAGAGTTCGCAGCATCAAGCGGGCAGGGGTCAGAGCAGCGTCGAGTGGGCATTGTTCAGAGAGAGCAGGGTCCAGCTGACAGGGGTCAGAGAGAGCAGCGTCCAGTGGGCAGGGGTCAGAGAGAGCAGTGTCCAGTGGGCAGGGGTCAGAGAGAGCAGTGTCCAGCAGGCAGGGGTCAGAGAGAGCAACGTCCAGTGGGCAGGGGTCAGAGAGAGCAGTGTCCAGTGGGCAGGGGTCAGTGAGAGCAGTGTGCAGTGGGCAGGGGTCAGAGAGAGCAGTTTCCAGCGGGCAGGGGTCAGAGAGAGCAGCGTCCAGCGGGCAGGGCTAGAGATAGCAGTGTCCAACGGGCAGATGTCAGAGAGAGCAACGTCCAGCGGGCAGCGGTCAGAGAGATAGGGTCCAGCGGGCAGGGGTCAGAGAGTGCAGTGTCTAGCAGGTAGGGGTGTGAGAGAGCAGCGTCCAGCAGGCAGGGGTCAGAGAGTGCAGTGTCTAGCAGGTAGGGGTGTGAGAGAGCAGCGTCCAGCAGGCAGGGGTCAGAGAGAGCAGTTTCTAGCGGGTAGTGGTCAGAGAGAACAGTTTCTAGCGGGTAGGGGTCAGAGAGAGCAGCATCCAGCGAGCAGGGGTCAGAGAAAACAATGTCCAGCGGGCAGAGGGCAGGGGTCAGAGAGAGCAGTGTCCAGCGGGTCAGCGGCAGGCATCAGAGAGAGAAGTGTCCAGTGGGCAGAGTTCAGAGAGGGCAGCATCCAGCAGGCAGGGTTCAGAGATCACAGCATCCAGTGGGCAGGGGTCAGAGAGAGCAGGGTCCAGCTGACAGGGGTCAGAGAGAGTAGCGTCCAGCGGGCAGGGGTCAGAGAGAGCAGTGTCCAGTGGGCAGGGGTCAGAGAGAGCAGTGTCCAGCAGGCAGGGGTCAGAGAGAGCAGCGTCCAGCGGGCAGGGGTCAGAGAGAGCAGCTTCCAGCGGGCAGGGGACAGAGAGAGCAGTATCCAGCACGTAGGGGTCAGAGAGAGCAGTGTAGAGCGGGCAGGGGTCAGAGAGAGTTTGTCCAGCGGGCAGGGGTAAGAGAGAGCAGCGTCCAGCGGGCAGGGGTCAGAGAAAACAGCAGCCAGCAGGCAGGGGTCAGAGAGAGCAGCGTCCAGCGGGCTGGGGTCAGAGAGAGCAGCGTCCAGTGGGCAAGGGTCAGAGAGAGCAGAGTCCAGCGGTCTGGGGTCAGAGAGAGCAGCGTCCAGCAGGCAGGGGTCAGAGAGAGCGGCATCCAGCGGGCAGGTGTCAGAGAGATAGGGTCCAGCGGGCAGGGGTCAGAGAGAGCAGTGTCCAGCGGGCAGCTTGCAAGAGAGCAGTGTCCAACAGGTCAGCGGCAGGCATCAGAGACAGAAGTGTCCAGCGGCCAGGGGTGAGAGAGAGCAGTGTCCAGTGGGCTTGTGGGCAGGGGTCAGAGAGAGCAGCATCCAGCGGGCAGAGGTCAGAGAGAGCAGCGTCCAGCGGGCAGGGGTCAGAGAGAGCAGTGTTCAGCGGGCAGTTTTCAGAGACAGCAGCATCCAGCGGGCAGGGGTCAGAGAGAGCAGCGTCCAGCAGGCAGGGGTCAGAGAGTGCAGTGTCTAGCGGGCAGGGGTCAGAGAGAGCAGCGTCCAGCAGGCAGGGGTCAGAGAGTGCAGTGTCTAGCGGGTAGGGGTCAGAGAGAGCAGCGTCCAGCGGGCAGGGGTCAGAGAGAGCAGTGTCTAACGGGCAGGGGTCAGAGAGAAGCAGCGTCCAGCAGGTAGGGTTCAGAGAGAACAGTTTCTAGCGGATAGGGGTCAGAGAGAGCAGCATTAAGCAAGCAGGGGTCAGAGAGAACAATGTCCAGCGGGCAGAGGGCAGTGGTCAGAGAGAGCAGCGTCCAGCGGGCAGGGGTCAGAGAGAGCAGCGTCCAGCGGGCAGGGGTCAGAGAGAGCAGTGTCTAGCTGGTAGGGGTCAGAGAGAAGCAGCGTCCAGCGGGCAGGGTTCAGAGAGAGCAGTTTCTAGCGGGTAGGGGTCAGAGAGAGCAGCGTCCAGCGGGCAGGGTTCAGAGAGAGCAGTTTCTAGCGGGTAGGGGTCAGAGAGAAGCAGCGTCCAGCGGGCAGGGTTCAGAGAGAGCAGTTTCTAGCGGGTAGGGGTCAGAGAGAGCAGCATCCAGCGAGCAGGGGTCAGAGAGAACAATGTCCAGCGGGCAGAGGGCAGTGGTCAGAGAGAGCAGTGTCCAGCGGGTCAGCGGCAGGCATCAGAGAGAGAAGAGTCCAGTGGGCAGCGTTCAGAGAGAGCAGCGTCCAGCAGGCAGGGTTCAGAGTTCGCAGCATCAAGCGGGCAGGGGTCAGAGCAGCGTCGAGTGGGCTTGTTCAGAGAGAGCAGGGTCCAGCTGACAGGGGTCAGAGAGAGCAGCGTCCAGTGGGCAGGGGTCAGAGAGAGCAGTGTCCAGTGGGCAGGGGTCAGAGAGAGCAGTGTCCAGCAGGCAGGGGTCAGAGAGAGCAACGTCCAGCGGGCAGGGGTCAGAGAGAGCAGTGTCCAGTGGGCAGGGGTCAGTGAGAGCAGTGTGCAGTGGGCAGGGGTCAGAGAGAGCAGTTTCCAGCGGGCAGGGGTCAGAGAGAGCAGCGTCCAGCGGGCAGGGCTAGAGATAGCAGTGTCCAACGGGCAGATGTCAGAGAGAGCAACGTCCAGCGGGCAGCGGTCAGAGAGATAGGGTCCAGCGGGCAGGGGTCAGAGAGTGCAGTGTCTAGCAGGTAGGGGTGTGAGAGAGCAGCGTCCAGCAGGCAGGGGTCAGAGAGTGCAGTGTCTAGCAGGTAGGGGTGTGAGAGAGCAGCGTCCAGCAGGCAGGGGTCAGAGAGAGCAGTTTCTAGCGGGTAGGGGTCAGAGAGAACAGTTTCTAGCGGGTAGGGGTCAGAGAGAGCAGCATCCAGCGAGCAGGGGTCAGAGAAAACAATGTCCAGCGGGCAGAGGGCAGGGGTCAGAGAGAGCAGTGTCCAGCGGGTCAGCGGCAGGCATCAGAGAGAGAAGTGTCCAGTGGGCAGAGTTCAGAGAGGGCAGCATCCAGCAGGCAGGGTTCAGAGATCACAGCGTCCAGGGGGCAGGGGTCAGAGAGAGCAGGGTCCAGCTGACAGGGGTCAGAGAGAGTAGCGTCCAGCGGGCAGGGGTCAGAGAGAGCAGTGTCCAGTGGGCAGGGGTCAGAGAGAGCAGTGTCCAGCAGGCAGGGGTCAGAGAGAGCAGCGTCCAGCGGGCAGGGGTCAGAGAGAGCAGCTTCCAGCGGGCAGGGGACAGAGAGAGCAGTATCCAGCACGTAGGGGTCAGAGAGAGCAGTGTAGAGCGGGCAGGGGTCAGAGAGAGTTTGTCCAGCGGGCAGGGGTAAGAGAGAGCAGCGTCCAGCGGGCAGGGGTCAGAGAAAACAGCAGCCAGCAGGCAGGGGTCAGAGAGAGCAGCGTCCAGCGGGCTGGGGTCAGAGAGAGCAGCGTCCAGTGGGCAAGGGTCAGAGAGAGCAGAGTCCAGCGGTCTGGGGTCAGAGAGAGCAGCGTCCAGCAGGCAGGGGTCAGAGAGAGCGGCATCCAGCGGGCAGGTGTCAGAGAGATAGGGTCCAGCGGGCAGAGGTCAGAGAGAGCAGTGTCCAGCGGGCAGCTTGCAAGAGAGCAGTGTCCAACAGGTCAGCGGCAGGCATCAGAGACAGAAGTGTCCAGCGGCCAGGGGTGAGAGAGAGCAGTGTCCAGTGGGCTTGTGGGCAGGGGTCAGAGAGAGCAGCATCCAGCGGGCAGAGGTCAGAGAGAGCAGCGTCCAGCGGGCAGGGGTCAGAGAGAGCAGTGTTCAGCGGGCAGTTTTCAGAGACAGCAGCATCCAGCGGCCAGGGGTCAGAGAGAGCAGCGTCCAGCAGGCAGGGGTCAGAGAGTGCAGTGTCTAGCGGGCAGGGGTCAGAGAGAGCAGCGTCCAGCAGGCAGGGGTCAGAGAGTGCAGTGTCTAGCGGGTAGGGGTCAGAGAGAGCAGCGTCCAGCGGGCAGGGGTCAGAGAGAGCAGTGTCTAACGGGCAGGGGTCAGAGAGAAGCAGCGTCCAGCAGGTAGGGTTCAGAGAGAACAGTTTCTAGCGGGTAGGGGTCAGAGAGAGCAGCATTAAGCAAGCAGGGGTCAGAGAGAACAATGTCCAGCGGGCAGAGGGCAGGGGTCAGAGAGAGCAGCGTCCAGCGGGCAGGGGTCAGAGAGAGCAGCGTCCAGCGGGCAGGGGTCAGAGAGAGCAGCGTCCAGCGGGCAGGGGTCAGAGAGTGCAGTTTCTAGCGGGTAGGGGTCAGAGAGAGCAGCGTCCAGCGGGCAGGGGTCAGAGAGAGCAGTGTCTAGCGGGTAGGGGTCAGAGAGAAGCAGCGTCCAGCGGGCAGGGTTCAGAGAGAGCAGTTTCTAGCGGGTAGGGGTCAGAGAGAGCAGCATCCAGCGAGCAGGGGTCAGAGAGAACAATGTCCAGCGGGCAGAGGGCAGTGGTCAGAGAGAGCAGTGTCCAGCGGGTCAGCGGCAGGCATCAGAGAGAGAAGAGTCCAGTGGGCAGCGTTCAGAGACAGCAGCGTCCAGCGGGCAGGGTTCAGAGTTCGCAGCATCAAGCGGGCAGGGGTCAGAGCAGCGTCGAGTGGGCATTGTTCAGAGAGAGCAGGGTCCAGCTGACAGGGGTCAGAGAGACCAGCGTCCAGTGGGCAGGGGTCAGAGAGAGCAGTGTCCAGTGGGCAGGGGTCAGAGAGAGCAGTGTCCAGCAGGCAGGGGTCAGAGAGAGCAACGTCCAGCGGGCAGGGGTCAGAGAGAGCAGTGTCCAGTGGGCAGGGGTCAGTGAGAGCAGTGTGCAGTGGGCAGGGGTCAGAGAGAGCAGTGTCCAGCGGGCAGGGGTCAGAGAGAGCAGCGTCCAGCGGGCAGGGCTAGAGATAGCAGTGTCCAACGGGCAGATGTCAGAGAGAGCAACGTCCAGCGGGCAGGGGTCAGAGAGATAGGGTCCAGCGGGCAGGGGTCAGAGAGTGCAGTGTCTAGCAGGTAGGGGTGTGAGAGAGCAGCGTCCAGCAGGCAGGGGTCAGAGAGTGCAGTGTCTAGCAGGTAGGGGTGTGAGAGAGCAGCGTCCAGCAGGCAGGGGTCAGAGAGAGCAGTTTCTAGCGGGTAGGGGTCAGAGAGAACAGTTTCTAGCGGGTAGGGGTCAGAGAGAGCAGCATCCAGCGAGCAGGGGTCAGAGAAAACAATGTCCAGCGGGCAGAGGGCAGGGGTCAGAGAGAGCAGTGTCCAGCGGGTCAGCGGCAGGCATCAGAGAGAGAAGTGTCCAGTGGGCAGAGTTCAGAGAGGGCAGCATCCAGCAGGCAGGGTTCAGAGATCACAGCGTCCAGTGGGCAGGGGTCAGAGAGAGCAGGGTCCAGCTGACAGGGGTCAGAGAGAGTAGCGTCCAGCGGGCAGGGGTCAGAGAGAGCAGCGTCCAGCGGGCAGGGGTCAGAGAGAGCAGTGTCCAGTGGGCAGGGGTCAGAGAGAGCAGTGTGCAGCAGGCAGGGGTCAGGGAGAGCAGTGTCCAGCAGGCAGGGGTCAGAGAGATCAGCGTCCAGCGGGCAGGGCTAGAGAGAGCAGTGTCCAGCGGGCAGATGTCAGAGAGAGCAGCTTCCAGCGGGCAGGGGACAGAGAGAGCAGTATCCAGCACGTAGGGGTCAGAGAGAGCAGTGTAGAGCGGGCAGGGGTCAGAGAGAGTTTGTCCAGCGGGCAGGGGGAAGAGAGAGCAGCGTCCAGCGGGCAGGGGTCAGAGAAAACAGCAGCCAGCAGGCAGGGGTCAGAGAGAGCAGCGTCCAGCGGGCTGGGGTCAGAGAGAGCAGCGTCCAGTGGGCAAGGGTCAGAGAGAGCAGCGTCCAGCGGTCTGGGGTCAGAGAGAGCAGCGTCCAGCAGGCAGGGGTCAGAGAGAGCGGCATCCAGCGGGCAGGTGTCAGAGAGAGCAGCGTCCAGCGGGCAGGGGTCAGAGAGAGCAGAGTCCTGTGGGCAGGGGTCAGAGAGAGCAGCGTCCAGCAGGCAGGGGTCAGAGAGTGCAGTGTCTAGCGGGCAGGGGTCAGAGGGAGCAGCATCCAGCGGGCTGGGGACTGAGAGAGCAGCATCCAGCGGGCAGGGGTCAGAGAGAGCAGCGTCCAGCAGGCAGGGGTCAGAGAGTGCAGTGTCTAGCGGGTAGGGGTCAGAGAGAGCAGCGTCCAGCGGGCAGGGGTCAGAGAGAGCAGTGTCTAGCGGGTAGGGGTCAGAGAGAAGCAGCGTCCAGCGGGCAGCGTTCAGAGAGAGCAGTTTCTAGCGGGTAGGGGTCAGAGAGAGCAGCATCCAGCGAGCAGGGGTCAGAGAGAACAATGTCCAGCGGGCAGAGGGCAGCATTCAGAGAGAGCAGTGTCCAGCGGGTCAGCGGCAGGCATCAGAGAGAGAAGAGTCCAGTGGGCAGCGTTCAGAGACAGCAGCGTCCAGCGGGCAGGGTTCAGAGTTCGCAGCATCAAGCGGGCAGGGGTCAGAGCAGCGTCGAGTGGGCATTGTTCAGAGAGAGCAGGGTCCAGCTGACAGGGGTCAGAGAGAGCAGCGTCCAGTGGGCAGGGGTCAGAGAGAGCAGTGTCCAGTGGGCAGGGGTCAGAGAGAGCAGTGTCCAGCAGGCAGGGGTCAGAGAGAGCAACGTCCAGCGGGCAGGGGTCAGAGAGAGCAGTGTCCAGTGGGCAGGGGTCAGTGAGAGCAGTGTGCAGTGGGCAGGGGTCAGAGAGAGCAGTGTCCAGCGGGCAGGGGTCAGAGAGAGCAGCGTCCAGCGGGCAGGGCTAGAGATAGCAGTGTCCAACGGGCAGATGTCAGAGAGAGCAACGTCCAGCGGGCAGGGGTCAGAGAGATAGGGTCCAGCGGGCAGGGGTCAGAGAGTGCAGTGTCTAGCAGGTAGGGGTGTGAGAGAGCAGCGTCCAGCAGGCAGGGGTCAGAGAGTGCAGTGTCTAGCAGGTAGGGGTGTGAGAGAGCAGCGTCCAGCAGGCAGGGGTCAGAGAGAGCAGTTTCTAGCGGGTAGGGGTCAGAGAGAACAGTTTCTAGCGGGTAGGGGTCAGAGAGAGCAGCATCCAGCGAGCAGGGGTCAGAGAAAACAATGTCCAGCGGGCAGAGGGCAGGGGTCAGAGAGAGCAGTGTCCAGCGGGTCAGCGGCAGGCATCAGAGAGAGAAGTGTCCAGTGGGCAGAGTTCAGAGAGGGCAGCATCCAGCAGGCAGGGTTCAGAGATCACAGCGTCCAGTGGGCAGGGGTCAGAGAGAGCAGGGTCCAGCTGACAGGGGTCAGAGAGAGTAGCGTCCAGCGGGCAGGGGTCAGAGAGAGCAGCGTCCAGCGGGCAGGGGTCAGAGAGAGCAGTGTCCAGTGGGCAGGGGTCAGAGAGAGCAGTGTGCAGCAGGCAGGGGTCAGGGAGAGCAGTGTCCAGCAGGCAGGGGTCAGAGAGATCAGCGTCCAGCGGGCAGGGCTAGAGAGAGCAGTGTCCAGCGGGCAGATGTCAGAGAGAGCAGCTTCCAGCGGGCAGGGGACAGAGAGAGCAGTATCCAGCACGTAGGGGTCAGAGAGAGCAGTGTAGAGCGGGCAGGGGTCAGAGAGAGTTTGTCCAGCGGGCAGGGGGAAGAGAGAGCAGCGTCCAGCGGGCAGGGGTCAGAGAAAACAGCAGCCAGCAGGCAGGGGTCAGAGAGAGCAGCGTCCAGCGGGCTGGGGTCAGAGAGAGCAGCGTCCAGTGGGCAAGGGTCAGAGAGAGCAGCGTCCAGCGGTCTGGGGTCAGAGAGAGCAGCGTCCAGCAGGCAGGGGTCAGAGAGAGCGGCATCCAGCGGGCAGGTGTCAGAGAGAGCAGCGTCCAGCGGGCAGGGGTCAGAGAGAGCAGAGTCCTGTGGGCAGGGGTCAGAGAGAGCAGCGTCCAGCAGGCAGGGGTCAGAGAGTGCAGTGTCTAGCGGGCAGGGGTCAGAGGGAGCAGCATCCAGCGGGCTGGGGACTGAGAGAGCAGCATCCAGCGGGCAGGGGTCAGAGAGAGCAGCGTCCAGCAGGCAGGGGTCAGAGAGTGCAGTGTCTAGCGGGTAGGGGTCAGAGAGAGCAGCGTCCAGCGGGCAGGGGTCAGAGAGAGCAGTGTCTAGCGGGTAGGGGTCAGAGAGAAGCAGCGTCCAGCGGGCAGCGTTCAGAGAGAGCAGTTTCTAGCGGGTAGGGGTCAGAGAGAGCAGCATCCAGCGAGCAGGGGTCAGAGAGAACAATGTCCAGCGGGCAGAGGGCAGGGGTCAGAGAGAGCAGTGTCCAGCGGGTCAGCGGCAGGCATCAGAGAGAGAAGTGTCCAGCGGGCAGCATTCAGAGAGGGCAGCGTCCAGCGGGCAGGGTTCAGAGTTCGCAGCGTCCAGCGGGCAGGGGTCAGAGAGAGCAACGTCGAGCGGGCAGTGTTCAGAGAGAGCAGGGTCCAGCTGACAGGGGTCAGAGAGAGCAACATCCAGCAGGCTGGGGTCAGACTGAGCAGGGTCCAGCGGGCTAGTGGGCAGGGTTATAGAGCAGCGTCCAGCGGGCAGGGGTCAGAGAGAGCAGTGTCCAGCGGGCAGTTTTCAGAGAGAGCAGCATCCAGCGGGCAGGGGTCAGAGAGAGCAGTTTCGAGTGGGAAGTGTTCAGAGAGAGCAGTGTCCAGCGGGCAGGAGTCCGAGAGAGCAGGGTCAAGCGGACAGGGGTCAGAGAGAGCAGCGTCCAGCGCGCAGGGGTCAGAGAGAGCAGCTTCCAGCGGGCAGGGGTCAGAGAGTAGAGCCTCCAGCAGCCTGGGGTCAGAGAGAGCAGTATCCGGTGGGCAGGGGTCAGAGAGAGCAGTGTCCAGTGGGCAGGGGTCAGAGAGAGCAGTGTCCAGTGGGCAGGGGTCAGAGAGAGCAGTGTCCAGCGGGCAGTTTTCAGAGAGAGCAGCATCCAGCGGGCAGGGGTCAGAGAGAGCAGTTTCGAGTGGGAAGTGTTCAGAGAGAGCAGTGTCCAGCGGGCAGGAGTCCGAGAGAGCAGGGTCAAGCGGACAGGGGTCAGAGAGAGCAGCGTGCAGCGCGCAGGGGTCAGAGAGAGCAGCTTCCAGCGGGCAGGGGTCAGAGAGAGCAGTATCCGGTGGGCAGGGGTCAGAGAGAGCAGTGTCCAGTGGGCAGGGGTCAGAGAGAGCAGTGTCCAGTGGGCAGGGGTCAGAGAGAGCAGCGTCCAGCAGGCAGCGGTCAGAGAGTGCAGTGTCTAGCGGGCAGGGGTCAGAGAGAGCAGCGTCCAGCAGGCAGGGGTCAGAGAGAGCAGCGTCCAGCGGGCAGGGGTCAGAGAGAGCAGCGTCCAGCAGGCAGGGGTCAGAGAGAGCAGTGTCTAGCGGGTAGGGGTCAGAGAGAAGCAGCGTCCAGCGGGCAGGGTTCAGAGAGAACAGTTTCTAGCAGGTAGGGGTCAGAGAGAAGCAGCGTCCAGCGGGCAGGGTTCAGAGAGAACAGTTTCTAGCGGGTAGGGGTCAGAGAGAGCAGCATTAAGCAAGCAGGGGTCAGAGAAAACAATGTCCAGCGGGCAGAGGGCAGCGGTCAGAGAGAGCAGTGTCCAGCGGGTCAGCGGCAGGCATCAGAGAGAGAAGTGTCCAGTGGGCAGCGTTCAGAGAGGGCAGCGTCCAGCGGGCAGGGTTCAGAGTTCGCAGCATCAAGCGGGCAGGGGTCAGAGAGAGCAGCGTCGAGTGGGCATTGTTCAGAGAGAGCAGGGTCCAGCTGACAGGGGTCAGAAAGAGCAGCGTCCAGTGGGCAGGGGTCAGAGAGAGCAGTGTCCAGCAGGCAGGGGTCAGAGAGAGCAGTGTCCAGCAGGCAGGGGCCAGAGAGAGCAACGTCCAGCGGGCAGGGGTCAGAGAGAGCAGTGTCCAGTGGGCAGGGGTCAGTGAGAGCAGTGTGCAGCGGGCAGGGG
Organism: Isurus oxyrinchus; assembly: GCA_026770705.1. NCBI lineage: Eukaryota > Metazoa > Chordata > Chondrichthyes > Lamniformes > Lamnidae > Isurus > Isurus oxyrinchus. The sequence goes on from JANJGN010000398.1 coordinate 45,038, forward strand.
TCAGAGAGAGCAGTGTCCAGTGGGCAGGGGTCAGAGAGAGCAGCGTCCAGCGGGCAGGGCTGGAGATAGCAGTGTCCAGCGGGCAGATGTCAGAGAGAGCAACGTCCAGCGGGCAGGGGTCAGAGAGATAGGGTCCAGCGGGCAGGGGTCAGAGAGTGCAGTGTCTAGCAGGTAGGGGTGTGAGAGAGCAGCGTCCAGCAGGCAGCGGTCAGAGAGAGCAGTTTCTAGCGGGTAGGGGTCAGAGAGAGCAGCATCCAGCGAGCAGGGGTCAGAGAAAACAATGTCCAGCGGGCAGAGGGCAGGGGTCAGAGAGAGCAGCGTCCAGCGGGCTGGGGTCAGAGAGAGCAGCGTCCAGTGGGCAAGGGTCAGAGAGAGCAGCATCCAGCGGTCTGGGGTCAGAGAGAGCAGCGTCCAGCGGGCAGGGGTCAGAGAGAGCAGCGTGCAGCAGGCATGGGACAGAGAGAGCAGCGTCCAGCAGGCAGGGGTCAGAGAGAGCAGCATCCAGCGGGCTGGGGACTGAGAGAGCAGCGTCCAGCGGGCAGGGGTCAGAGAGAGCAGCGTCCAGCAGGCAGGGGTCAGAGAGTGCAGTGTCTAGCGGGTAGGGGTCAGAGAGAGCAGCGTCCAGCGGGCAGGGGTCAGAGAGAGCAGTGTCTAGTGGGTAGGGGTCAGAGAAGCAGCGTCCAGTGGGCAGGGGTCAGAGAGAGCAGTTTCTCGCGGGTAGGGGTCAGAGAGAGCAGCATCCAGCGAGCAGGGGTCAGAGAGAACAATGTCCAGCGGGCAGAGGGCAGGGGTCAGAGAGAGCAGTGTCCAGCGGGTCAGCGGCAGGCATCAGAGAGAGAAGTGTCCAGTGGGCAGAGTTCAGAGAGGGCAGCATCCAGCAGGCAGGGTTCAGAGATCACAGCGTCCAGGGGGCAGGGGTCAGAGAGAGCAGGGTCCAGCTGACAGGGGTCAGAGAGAGTAGCGTCCAGCGGGCAGGGGTCAGAGAGAGCAGTGTCCAGTGGGCAGGGGTCAGAGAGAGCAGTGTCCAGCAGGCAGGGGTCAGAGAGAGCAGCGTCCAGCGGGCAGGGGTCAGAGAGAGCAGCTTCCAGCGGGCAGGGGACAGAGAGAGCAGTATCCAGCACGTAGGGGTCAGAGAGAGCAGTGTAGAGCGGGCAGGGGTCAGAGAGAGTTTGTCCAGCGGGCAGGGGGAAGAGAGAGCAGCGTCCAGCGGGCAGGGGTCAGAGAAAACAGCAGCCAGCAGGCAGGGGTCAGAGAGAGCAGCGTCCAGCGGGCTGGGGTCAGAGAGAGCAGCGTCCAGTGGGCAAGGGTCAGAGAGAGCAGAGTCCAGCGGTCTGGGGTCAGAGAGAGCAGCGTCCAGCAGGCAGGGGTCAGAGAGAGCGGCATCCAGCGGGCAGGTGTCAGAGAGATAGGGTCCAGCGGGCAGAGGTCAGAGAGAGCAGTGTCCAGCGGGCAGCTTGCAAGAGAGCAGTGTCCAACAGGTCAGCGGCAGGCATCAGAGACAGAAGTGTCCAGCGGCCAGGGGTGAGAGAGAGCAGTGTCCAGTGGGCTTGTGGGCAGGGGTCAGAGAGAGCAGCATCCAGCGGGCAGAGGTCAGAGAGAGCAGCGTCCAGCGGGCAGGGGTCAGAGAGAGCAGTGTTCAGCGGGCAGTTTTCAGAGACAGCAGCATCCAGCGGGCAGGGGTCAGAGAGAGCAGCGTCCAGCAGGCAGGGGTCAGAGAGTGCAGTGTCTAGCGGGCAGGGGTCAGAGAGAGCAGCGTCCAGCAGGCAGGGGTCAGAGAGTGCAGTGTCTAGCGGGTAGGGGTCAGAGAGAGCAGCGTCCAGCGGGCAGGGGTCAGAGAGAGCAGTGTCTAACGGGCAGGGGTCAGAGAGAAGCAGCGTCCAGCAGGTAGGGTTCAGAGAGAACAGTTTCTAGCGGGTAAGGGTCAGAGAGAGCAGCATTAAGCAAGCAGGGGTCAGAGAGAACAATGTCCAGCGGGCAGAGGGCAGGGGTCAGAGAGAGCAGCGTCCAGCGGGCAGGGGTCAGAGAGAGCAGCGTCCAGCGGGCAGGGGTCAGAGAGAGCAGCGTCCAGCGGGCAGGGGTCAGAGAGTGCAGTTTCTAGCGGGTAGGGGTCAGAGAGAGCAGCGTCCAGCGGGCAGGGGTCAGAGAGAGCAGTGTCTAGCGGGTAGGGGTCAGAGAGAAGCAGCGTCCAGCGGGCAGGGTTCAGAGAGGGCAGTTTCTAGCGGGTAGGGGTCAGAGAGAGCAGCATCCAGCGAGCAGGGGTCAGAGAGAACAATGTCCAGCGGGCAGAGGGCAGTGGTCAGAGAGAGCAGTGTCCAGCGGGTCAGCGGCAGGCATCAGAGAGAGAAGAGTCCAGTGGGCAGCGTTCAGAGACAGCAGCGTCCAGCGGGCAGGGTTCAGAGTTCGCAGCATCAAGCGGGCAGGGGTCAGAGCAGCGTCGAGTGGGCATTGTTCAGAGAGAGCAGGGTCCAGCTGACAGGGGTCAGAGAGAGCAGCGTCCAGTGGGCAGGGGTCAGAGAGAGCAGTGTCCAGTGGGCAGGGGTCAGAGAGAGCAGTGTCCAGCAGGCAGGGGTCAGAGAGAGCAACGTCCAGCGGGCAGGGGTCAGAGAGAGCAGTGTCCAGTGGGCAGGGGTCAGTGAGAGCAGTGTGCAGTGGGCAGGGGTCAGAGAGAGCAGTGTCCAGCGGGCAGGGGTCAGAGAGAGCAGCGTCCAGCGGGCAGGGCTAGAGATAGCAGTGTCCAACGGGCAGATGTCAGAGAGAGCAACGTCCAGCGGGCAGGGGTCAGAGAGATAGGGTCCAGCGGGCAGGGGTCAGAGAGTGCAGTGTCTAGCAGGTAGGGGTGTGAGAGAGCAGCGTCCAGCAGGCAGGGGTCAGAGAGTGCAGTGTCTAGCAGGTAGGGGTGTGAGAGAGCAGCGTCCAGCAGGCAGGGGTCAGAGAGAGCAGTTTCTAGCGGGTAGGGGTCAGAGAGAACAGTTTCTAGCGGGTAGGGGTCAGAGAGAGCAGCATCCAGCGAGCAGGGGTCAGAGAAAACAATGTCCAGCGGGCAGAGGGCAGGGGTCAGAGAGAGCAGTGTCCAGCGGGTCAGCGGCAGGCATCAGAGAGAGAAGTGTCCAGTGGGCAGAGTTCAGAGAGGGCAGCATCCAGCAGGCAGGGTTCAGAGATCACAGCGTCCAGTGGGCAGGGGTCAGAGAGAGCAGGGTCCAGCTGACAGGGGTCAGAGAGAGTAGCGTCCAGCGGGCAGGGGTCAGAGAGAGCAGCGTCCAGCGGGCAGGGGTCAGAGAGAGCAGTGTCCAGTGGGCAGGGGTCAGAGAGAGCAGTGTGCAGCAGGCAGGGGTCAGGGAGAGCAGTGTCCAGCAGGCAGGGGTCAGAGAGATCAGCGTCCAGCGGGCAGGGCTAGAGAGAGCAGTGTCCAGCGGGCAGATGTCAGAGAGAGCAGCTTCCAGCGGGCAGGGGACAGAGAGAGCAGTATCCAGCACGTAGGGGTCAGAGAGAGCAGTGTAGAGCGGGCAGGGGTCAGAGAGAGTTTGTCCAGCGGGCAGGGGGAAGAGAGAGCAGCGTCCAGCGGGCAGGGGTCAGAGAAAACAGCAGCCAGCAGGCAGGGGTCAGAGAGAGCAGCGTCCAGCGGGCTGGGGTCAGAGAGAGCAGCGTCCAGTGGGCAAGGGTCAGAGAGAGCAGCGTCCAGCGGTCTGGGGTCAGAGAGAGCAGCGTCCAGCAGGCAGGGGTCAGAGAGAGCGGCATCCAGCGGGCAGGTGTCAGAGAGAGCAGCGTCCAGCGGGCAGGGGTCAGAGAGAGCAGAGTCCTGTGGGCAGGGGTCAGAGAGAGCAGCGTCCAGCAGGCAGGGGTCAGAGAGTGCAGTGTCTAGCGGGCAGGGGTCAGAGGGAGCAGCATCCAGCGGGCTGGGGACTGAGAGAGCAGCATCCAGCGGGCAGGGGTCAGAGAGAGCAGCGTCCAGCAGGCAGGGGTCAGAGAGTGCAGTGTCTAGCGGGTAGGGGTCAGAGAGAGCAGCGTCCAGCGGGCAGGGGTCAGAGAGAGCAGTGTCTAGCGGGTAGGGGTCAGAGAGAAGCAGCGTCCAGCGGGCAGCGTTCAGAGAGAGCAGTTTCTAGCGGGTAGGGGTCAGAGAGAGCAGCATCCAGCGAGCAGGGGTCAGAGAGAACAATGTCCAGCGGGCAGAGGGCAGCATTCAGAGAGAGCAGTGTCCAGCGGGTCAGCGGCAGGCATCAGAGAGAGAAGAGTCCAGTGGGCAGCGTTCAGAGACAGCAGCGTCCAGCGGGCAGGGTTCAGAGTTCGCAGCATCAAGCGGGCAGGGGTCAGAGCAGCGTCGAGTGGGCATTGTTCAGAGAGAGCAGGGTCCAGCTGACAGGGGTCAGAGAGAGCAGCGTCCAGTGGGCAGGGGTCAGAGAGAGCAGTGTCCAGTGGGCAGGGGTCAGAGAGAGCAGTGTCCAGCAGGCAGGGGTCAGAGAGAGCAACGTCCAGCGGGCAGGGGTCAGAGAGAGCAGTGTCCAGTGGGCAGGGGTCAGTGAGAGCAGTGTGCAGTGGGCAGGGGTCAGAGAGAGCAGTGTCCAGCGGGCAGGGGTCAGAGAGAGCAGCGTCCAGCGGGCAGGGCTAGAGATAGCAGTGTCCAACGGGCAGATGTCAGAGAGAGCAACGTCCAGCGGGCAGGGGTCAGAGAGATAGGGTCCAGCGGGCAGGGGTCAGAGAGTGCAGTGTCTAGCAGGTAGGGGTGTGAGAGAGCAGCGTCCAGCAGGCAGGGGTCAGAGAGTGCAGTGTCTAGCAGGTAGGGGTGTGAGAGAGCAGCGTCCAGCAGGCAGGGGTCAGAGAGAGCAGTTTCTAGCGGGTAGGGGTCAGAGAGAACAGTTTCTAGCGGGTAGGGGTCAGAGAGAGCAGCATCCAGCGAGCAGGGGTCAGAGAAAACAATGTCCAGCGGGCAGAGGGCAGGGGTCAGAGAGAGCAGTGTCCAGCGGGTCAGCGGCAGGCATCAGAGAGAGAAGTGTCCAGTGGGCAGAGTTCAGAGAGGGCAGCATCCAGCAGGCAGGGTTCAGAGATCACAGCGTCCAGTGGGCAGGGGTCAGAGAGAGCAGGGTCCAGCTGACAGGGGTCAGAGAGAGTAGCGTCCAGCGGGCAGGGGTCAGAGAGAGCAGCGTCCAGCGGGCAGGGGTCAGAGAGAGCAGTGTCCAGTGGGCAGGGGTCAGAGAGAGCAGTGTGCAGCAGGCAGGGGTCAGGGAGAGCAGTGTCCAGCAGGCAGGGGTCAGAGAGATCAGCGTCCAGCGGGCAGGGCTAGAGAGAGCAGTGTCCAGCGGGCAGATGTCAGAGAGAGCAGCTTCCAGCGGGCAGGGGACAGAGAGAGCAGTATCCAGCACGTAGGGGTCAGAGAGAGCAGTGTAGAGCGGGCAGGGGTCAGAGAGAGTTTGTCCAGCGGGCAGGGGGAAGAGAGAGCAGCGTCCAGCGGGCAGGGGTCAGAGAAAACAGCAGCCAGCAGGCAGGGGTCAGAGAGAGCAGCGTCCAGCGGGCTGGGGTCAGAGAGAGCAGCGTCCAGTGGGCAAGGGTCAGAGAGAGCAGCGTCCAGCGGTCTGGGGTCAGAGAGAGCAGCGTCCAGCAGGCAGGGGTCAGAGAGAGCGGCATCCAGCGGGCAGGTGTCAGAGAGAGCAGCGTCCAGCGGGCAGGGGTCAGAGAGAGCAGAGTCCTGTGGGCAGGGGTCAGAGAGAGCAGCGTCCAGCAGGCAGGGGTCAGAGAGTGCAGTGTCTAGCGGGCAGGGGTCAGAGGGAGCAGCATCCAGCGGGCTGGGGACTGAGAGAGCAGCATCCAGCGGGCAGGGGTCAGAGAGAGCAGCGTCCAGCAGGCAGGGGTCAGAGAGTGCAGTGTCTAGCGGGTAGGGGTCAGAGAGAGCAGCGTCCAGCGGGCAGGGGTCAGAGAGAGCAGTGTCTAGCGGGTAGGGGTCAGAGAGAAGCAGCGTCCAGCGGGCAGCGTTCAGAGAGAGCAGTTTCTAGCGGGTAGGGGTCAGAGAGAGCAGCATCCAGCGAGCAGGGGTCAGAGAGAACAATGTCCAGCGGGCAGAGGGCAGGGGTCAGAGAGAGCAGTGTCCAGCGGGTCAGCGGCAGGCATCAGAGAGAGAAGTGTCCAGCGGGCAGCATTCAGAGAGGGCAGCGTCCAGCGGGCAGGGTTCAGAGTTCGCAGCGTCCAGCGGGCAGGGGTCAGAGAGAGCAACGTCGAGCGGGCAGTGTTCAGAGAGAGCAGGGTCCAGCTGACAGGGGTCAGAGAGAGCAACATCCAGCGGGCTGGGGTCAGACTGAGCAGGGTCCAGCGGGCTAGTGGGCAGGGTTATAGAGCAGCGTCCAGCGGGCAGGGGTCAGAGAGAGCAGTGTCCAGCGGGCAGTTTTCAGAGAGAGCAGCATCCAGCGGGCAGGGGTCAGAGAGAGCAGTTTCGAGTGGGAAGTGTTCAGAGAGAGCAGTGTCCAGCGGGCAGGAGTCCGAGAGAGCAGGGTCAAGCGGACAGGGGTCAGAGAGAGCAGCGTCCAGCGCGCAGGGGTCAGAGAGAGCAGCTTCCAGCGGGCAGGGGTCAGAGAGTAGAGCCTCCAGCAGCCTGGGGTCAGAGAGAGCAGTATCCGGTGGGCAGGGGTCAGAGAGAGCAGTGTCCAGTGGGCAGGGGTCAGAGAGAGCAGTGTCCAGTGGGCAGGGGTCAGAGAGAGCAGTGTCCAGCGGGCAGTTTTCAGAGAGAGCAGCATCCAGCGGGCAGGGGTCAGAGAGAGCAGTTTCGAGTGGGAAGTGTTCAGAGAGAGCAGTGTCCAGCGGGCAGGAGTCCGAGAGAGCAGGGTCAAGCGGACAGGGGTCAGAGAGAGCAGCGTGCAGCGCGCAGGGGTCAGAGAGAGCAGCTTCCAGCGGGCAGGGGTCAGAGAGAGCAGTATCCGGTGGGCAGGGGTCAGAGAGAGCAGTGTCCAGTGGGCAGGGGTCAGAGAGAGCAGTGTCCAGTGGGCAGGGGTCAGAGAGAGCAGCGTCCAGCAGGCAGCGGTCAGAGAGTGCAGTGTCTAGCGGGCAGGGGTCAGAGAGAGCAGCGTCCAGCAGGCAGGGGTCAGAGAGAGCAGCGTCCAGCGGGCAGGGGTCAGAGGGAGCAGCGTCCAGCAGGCAGGGGTCAGAGAGAGCAGTGTCTAGCGGGTAGGGGTCAGAGAGAAGCAGCGTCCAGCGGGCAGGGTTCAGAGAGAACAGTTTCTAGCGGGTAGGGGTCAGAGAGAAGCAGCGTCCAGCGGGCAGGGTTCAGAGAGAACAGTTTCTAGCGGGTAGGGGTCAGAGAGAGCAGCATTAAGCAAGCAGGGGTCAGAGAAAACAATGTCCAGCAGGCAGAGGGCAGCGGTCAGAGAGAGCAGTGTCCAGCGGGTCAGCGGCAGGCATCAGAGAGAGAAGTGTCCAGTGGGCAGCGTTCAGAGAGGGCAGCGTCCAGCGGGCAGGGTTCAGAGTTCGCAGCATCAAGCGGGCAGGAGTCAGAGAGAGCAGCGTCGAGTGGGCATTGTTCAGAGAGAGCAGGGTCCAGCTGACAGGGGTCAGAAAGAGCAGCGTCCAGTGGGCAGGGGTCAGAGAGAGCAGTGTCCAGCAGGCAGGGGTCAGAGAGAGCAGTGTCCAGCAGGCAGGGGCCAGAGAGAGCAACGTCCAGCGGGCAGGGGTCAGAGAGAGCAGTGTCCAGTGGGCAGGGGTCAGTGAGAGCAGTGTGCAGCGGGCAGGGGTCAGAGAGAGCAGTGTCCAGCGGGCAGGGGTCAGAGAGAGCAGCGTCCAGCGGGCAGGGCTAGAGATAGCAGTGTCCAGCGGGCAGATGTCAGAGAGAGCAACGTCCAGCGGGCAGGGGTCAGAGAGATAGGGTCCAGCGGGCAGGGGTCAGAGAGTGCAGTGTCTAGCAGGTAGGGGTGTGAGAGAGCAGCGTCCAGCAGGCAGCGGTCAGAGAGAGCAGTTTCTAGCGGGTAGGGGTCAGAGAGAGCAGCATCCAGCGAGCAGGGGTCAGAGAAAACAATGTCCAGCGGGCAGAGGGCAGGGGTCAGAGAGAGCAGCGTCCAGCGGGCTGGGGTCAGAGAGAGCAGCGTCCAGTGGGCAAGGGTCAGAGAGAGCAGCATCCAGCGGTCTGGGGTCAGAGAGAGCAGCGTCCAGCAGGCAGGGGTCAGAGAGAGCAGCGTGCAGCAGGCATGGGACAGAGAGAGCAGCGTCCAGCAGGCAGGGGTCAGAGAGAGCAGCATCCAGCGGGCTGGGGACTGAGAGAGCAGCGTCCAGCGGGCAGGGGTCAGAGAGAGCAGCGTCCAGCAGGCAGGGGTCAGAGAGTGCAGTGTCTAGCGGGTAGGGGTCAGAGAGAGCAGCGTCCAGCGGGCAGGGGTCAGAGAGAGCAGTGTCTAGTGGGTAGGGGTCAGAGAAGCAGCGTCCAGTGGGCAGGGGTCAGAGAGAGCAGTTTCTCGCGGGTAGGGGTCAGAGAGAGCAGCATCCAGCGAGCAGGGGTCAGAGAGAACAATGTCCAGCGGGCAGAGGGCAGGGGTCAGAGAGAGCAGTGTCCAGCGGGTCAGCGGCAGGCATCAGAGAGAGAAGTGTCCAGTGGGCAGCGTTCAGAGAGGGCAGCGTCCAGCGGGCAGGGTTCAGAGTTCGCAGCATCAAGCGGGCAGGGGTCAGAGAGAGCAGCGTCGAGTGGGCATTGTTCAGAGAGAGCAGGGTCCAGCTGACAGGGGTCAGAAAGAGCAGCGTCCAGTGGGCAGGGGTCAGAGAGAGCAGTGTCCAGTGGGCAGGGGTCAGAGAGAGCAGTGTCCAGCAGGCAGGTGTCAGAGAGAGCAACGTCCAGCGGGCAGGGGTCAGAGAGAGCAGTGTCCAGTGGGCAGGGGTCAGTGAGAGCAGTGTGCAGCGGGCAGGGGTCAGAGAGAGCAGTGTCCAGCGGGCAGGGGTCAGAGAGAGCAGCGTCCAGCGGGCAGGGCTAGAGATAGCAGTGTCCAGCGGGCAGGGGTCAGAGAGAGCAACGTCCAGCGGGCAGGTGTCAGAGAGTGCAGTGTCTAGCAGGTAGGGGTGTGAGAGAGCAGCGTCCAGCAGGCAGCGGTCAGAGAGAGCAGTTTCTAGCGGGTAGGGGTCAGAGAGAGCAGCATCCAGCGAGCAGGGGTCAGAGAAAACAATGTCCAGCAGGCAGAGGGCAGGGGTCAGAGAGAGCAGTGTCCAGCGGGTCAGCGGCAGGCATCAGAGAGAGAAGTGTCCAGTGGGCAGCGTTCAGAGAGGGCAACGTCCAGCGGGCAGGGTTCAGAGATCACAGCGTCCAGTGGGCAGGGGTCAGAGAGAGCAGCGTCGAGTGGGCAGTGTTCAGAGAGAGCAGGGTCCAGCTGACAGGGGTCAGAGAGAGCAGCGTCCAGCGGGCAGGGGTCAGAGAGAGCAGTGTCCAGTGGGCAGGGGTCAGAGAGAGCAGTGTCCAGCGGGCAGGGGTCAGAGAGAGCAGCGTCCAGCGGGCAGGGGTCAGAGAGAGCAGTGTCCAGTGGGCAGGGGTCAGAGAGAGCAGTGTGCAGCAGGCAGGGGTCAGGGAGAGCAGTGTCCAGCGGGCAGGGGTCAGAGAGATCAGCGTCCAGCGGGCAGGGCTAGAGAGAGCAGTGTCCAGTGGGCAGATGTCAGAGAGAGCAGCGTCCAGCGGGCAGGGGACAGAGAGAGCAGTATCCAGCACGTAGGGGTCAGAGAGAGCAGTGCACAGCGGGCAGGGGTCAGAGAGAGCACTGTCCAGCGGGCAGGGGTAAGAGAGAGCAGCGTCCAGCGGGCAGGGGTCAGAGAAAACAGCAGCCAGCAGGCAGGGGTCAGAGAGAGCAGCGTCCAGCGGGCTGGGGTCAGAGAGAGCAGCGTCCAGTGGGCAAGGGTCAGAGAGAGCTGCGTCCAGCGGTCTGGGGTCAGAGAGAGCAGCGTCCAGCAGGCAGGGGTCAGAGAGAGCAGCGTGCAGCAGGCATGGGACAGAGAGAGCAGCGTCCAGCAGGCAGGGGTCAGAGAGAACAGCATCCAGCGGGCTGGGGACTGAGAGAGCAGCATCCAGCAGGCAGGGGTCAGAGAGAGCAGCATCCAGCAGGCAGGGGTCAGAGAGTGCAGTGTCTAGCGGGTAGGGGTCAGAGAGAGCAGCGTCCAGCGGGCAGGGGTCAGAGAGAGCAGTGTCTAGTGGGTAGGGGTCAGAGAGAAGCAGCATCCAGCGGGCAGGGTTCAGAGAGAGCAGTTTCTAGCGGGTAGGGGTCAGAGAGAGCAGCGTCCAGCGGGCAGGGGTCAGAGAGAGCAGTGTCTAGCGGGTAGGGGTCAGAGAGAGCAGCATCCAGCGAGCAGGGGTCAGAGAGAACAATGTCCAGCGGGCAGAGGGCAGGGGTCAGAGAGAGCAGTGTCCAGCGGGTCAGCGGCAGGCATCAGAGAGAGAAGTGTCCAGCGGGCAGAGTTCAGAGAGGGCAGCGTCCAGCGAGCAGGGTTCAGAGTTCGCAGCATCCAGCGGGCAGGGGTCAGAGAGAGCAGCGTCCAGCGGGCAGTATTCAGAGAGAGCAGGGTCCAGCTGACAGGGGTCAGAGAGAGCAACATCCAGCGGGCAGGGGTCAGACTGAGCAGGGTCCAGCGAGCTAGTGGGCAGGGTTATAGAGCAGCGTCCAGCGGGCAGGGGTCAGAGAGAGCAGCGTTCAGCGGGCAGTTTTCAGAGAGAGCAGCATCCAGCGGGCAGGGGTCAGAGAGAGCAGTTTCGAGTGGGAAGTGTTCAGAGAGAGCAGTGTCCAGCGGGCAGGAGTCCGAGAGAGCAGGGTCAAGCGGGCAGGGGTCAGAGAGAGCAGCGTCCAGCGGGCAGGGGTCAGAGAGAGCAGTGTCCAGCAGGCAGGGGTCAGAGAGAGCAGCGTCCAGCGGGCAGGGGTCAGAGAGAGCAGTGTCCAGTGGCCAGGGGTCAGAGAGAGCAGTGTCCAGCAGGCAGGGGTCAGAGAGAGCAGCGTCCAGTGGGCAGGGGTCAGAGAGAGCAGTGTCCAGCTGGTAGGAGTCAGAGAGAGCAGTGTCCAGTGGGCAGGGGTCAGAGAGAGCAGTGTCCAGCGGGCAGGGGTCGGAGAGAGCAGTGTCCAGCGGGCAGGGTTCAGAGAGAGCAGTGTCCAGCGGGCAGGGGTACAGATAGCAGTGTCCAGCGGGCAGATGTCAGAGAGAGCAGTGTCCAGTGGGCAGGGGTCAGTGAGAGCAGGGTCCAGCGGGCAGGGGTCAGAGAGAGCAGCGTCCAGCAGGCAGTGGTCAAAGAGAGCACTGTCCAGCGGGTAGGGGTCAGAGAGAGCAGCGTCCAGCGGCAGGGGTAGCGATAGCAGTGTCCAGCGGACAGATGTCAGAGAGAACAGTGTCCAGTGGGCAGATGTCAGAGAGAGCAGTGTCCAGCGGGCATGGGTAGAGATAGCAGTGTCCAGCGGGAGATGTCAGAGAGAGCAGGGTCCAGCTGACAGGGGTCAGAGAGAGCAGCGTCCAGCGGGCAGATGTCAGAGAGAGCAGTGTCCAGTGGGCAGGTGTCAGAGAGAGCAGTGTCCAGAGGGCAGTCGTGTGAGAGAGCAGTGTACAGTGGGCAGGCGTCAGAGAGAGCAGTGTCCAGCGGGCAGGGGTCAGAGAGAGCAGTGTCCAGAGGGCAGTCGTGTGAGAGAGCAGTGTACAGTGGGCAGGCGTCAGAGAGAGCAGCATCCAGTGGGCAGGGGTCAGATAGAGCAGCATCCAGTGGACAGGGGTAAGAGTGAGCAGCATCCAATGGGCAGGGGTCAGACAGAGCAGCGTCCAGCGGGCAGGGGTCAGAGACTGCAGCGTCCAGCGGGCAGGGTCAGAGAGAGCAGCGTCCAGCGGGCAGGGGTCAGAGAGTGCAGCGTCCAGCGGGCAGGGGTCAGAGAGAGAAGTGTCCAGCAGGCAGGGGTCAGAGTTCGCAGCGTCCAGCGGGCAGGGGTCAGAGAGAGCAGCGTCGAGTGGGCAGTGTTCAGAGAGAGAAGTGTCCAGCTGACAGGGGTCAGAGAGAGCAGCGTCCAGCGGGCAGGGGTCAGAGAGAGCAGTGTCCAGTGGGCAGGGGTCAGAGAGAGCAGTGTCCAGCAGGCAGGGGTCAGAGAGAGCCGCGTCCAGCGGGCAGGGGTCAGAGAGAGCAGTGTCCAGTGGGCAGGGGTCAGAGAGAGCAGTGTGCAGCAGGCAGGGGTCAGGGAGAGCAGTGTCCTGCGGGCAGGGGTCAGAGAGATCAGCGTCCAGCGGGCAGGGCTAGAGAGAGCAGTGTCCAGTGGGCAGATGTCAGAGAGAGCAGCGTCCAGCGGGCAGGGGTCAGAGAGAGCAGTGTACAGCGGGCAGGGGTCAGAGAGAGCAGTGTACAGCGGGCAGGGGTCAGAGAGAGCAGTGTACAGCGGGCAGGGGTCAGAGAGAGCACTGTCCAGCGGGCAGGGGTAAGAGAGAGCAGCGTCCAGCGGGCAGGGGTCAGAGAAAACAGCAGCCAGCAGGCAGGGGTCAGAGAGAGCAGCGTCCAGCGGTCTGGGGTCAGAGAGAGCAGCGTCCAGCAGGCAGGGGTCAGAGAGAGCAGCATCCAGCGGGCAGGGGTCAGATAGAGCAGCATCCAGCAGGCAGGGGTCAGAGAGAGCAGTGTGCAGCGGGCAGGGGTCAGAGAGAGCAGTGTGCAGCAGGCAGGGGTCAGAGAGAGCAGTGTCCAGCGGGCAGGGGTCAGAGAGAGCAGTGTGCAGCGGGCAGGGGTCAGAGAGAACAGCGTCCATTGGGCAGATGTCAGAGAGAGCAGTGTCCAGCAGGCAGGGGTCAGAGAGAGCAGTGTCCAGCAGGCAGGGGTCACAGAGAACAGCGTCCAGCGGGCAGGTTTCAGAGAGAGCAGCGTCCAGCGGGCAGGGGTCAGAGAGAGCAGTGTCCAGTGGGCAGGGGTCAGAGAGAGCAGGATCCAGCGGGCAGGGGTCAGAGAGATAGGGTCCAGCGGGCAGGGGTCAGAGAGAGCAGTGTCCAGCGGGCAGCTTTCAAGAGAGCAGTGTCCAACAGGTCAGCGGCAGGCATCAGAGACAGAAGTGTCCAGCGGCCAGGGGTGAGAGAGAGCAGTGTCCAGTGGGCTTGTGGGCAGGGGTCAGAGAGAGCAGCATCCAACGGGCAGAGGTCAGAGAGAGCAGCGTCCAGTGGGCAGGGGTCAGAGAGAGCAGTGTTCAGAGGGCAGTTTTCAGAGACAGCAGCATCCAGCGGGCAGGGGTCAGAGAGAGCAGCGTCCAGCAGGCAGGGGTCAGAGAGTGCAGTGTCTAGCGGGCAGGGGTCAGAGAGAGCAGCGTCCAGCAGGCAGGGGTCAGAGAGTGCAGTGTCTAGCGGGTAGGGGTCAGAGAGAGCAGCGTCCAGCGGGCAGGGGTCAGAGAGAGCAGCGTCCAGCGGGCAGGGGTCAGAGAGAGCAGCGTCCAGCGGGCAGGGGTCAGAGAGAGCAGCGTCCAGCAGGCAGGGGTCAGAGAGAGCAGTGTCTAGCGGGTAGGGGTCAGAGAGAAGCAGCGTCCAGCGGGCAGGGTTCAGAGAGAACAGTTTCTAGCGGGTAGGGGTCAGAGAGAAGCAGCGTCCAGCGGGCAGGGTTCAGAGAGAACAGTTTCTAGCGGGTAGGCGTCAGAGAGAGCAGCATCCAGCGAGCAGGGGTCAGAGAAAACAATGTCCAGCGGGCAGAGGGCAGGGGTCAGAGAGAGCAGTGTCCAGCGGGTCAGCGGCAGGCATCAGAGAGAGAAGTGTCCAGTGGGCAGCGTTCAGAGAGGGCAGCATCCAGCGGGCAGGGTTCAGAGTTCGCAGCATCAAGCGGGCAGGGGTCAGAGAGAGCAGCGTCGAGTGGGCATTGTTCAGAGAGAGCAGGGTCCAGCTGACAGGGGTCAGAAAGAGCAGCGTCCAGTGGGCAGGGGTCAGAGAGAGCAGTGTCCAGCAGGCAGGGGTCAGAGAGAGCAGTGTCCAGCAGGCAGGGGTCAGAGAGAGCAGCGTCCAGTGGGCAAGGGTCAGAGAGAGCAGCGTCCAGTGGTCTGGGGTCAGAGAGAGCAGCGTCCAGCAGGCAGGGGTCAGAGAGAGCAGCGTGCAGCAGGCATGGGACAGAGAGAGCAGCGTCCAGCAGGCAGGGGTCAGAGAGAGCAGCGTCCAGCAGGCAGGGGTCAGAGAGAGCAGCGTCCAGCAGGCAGGGGTCAGAGAGAGCAGTGTCCAGCGGGTCAGCGGCAGGCATCAGAGAGAGAAGTGTCCAGTGGGCAGCATTCAGAGAGGGCAGCGTCCAGCGGGCAGGGGTCAGAGAGAGCAGCGTCCAGCGGGCAGGGGTCAGAGAGAGCAGTGTCTAGCGGGTAGGGTTCAGAGTTCGCAGCATCCAGCGGGCAGGGGTCAGAGAGAGCAGCGTCGAGTGGGCAGTGTTCAGAGAGAGCAGGGTCCAGCTGACAGGGGTCATAGAGAGCAACATCTAGCGGGCAGGGGTCAGACTGAGCAGGGTCCAGCGGGCTAGTGGGCAGGGTAAAAGAGCAGCGTCCAGCGGGCAGGGGTCAGAGAGAGCAGCGTTCAGCGGGCAGTTTTCAGAGAGAGCAGCATCCAGCGGGCAGGGGTCAGAGAGAGCAGTTTCGAGTGGGAAGTGTTCAGAGAGAGCAGTGTCCAGCGGGCAGGAGTCCGAGAGAGCAGGGTCAAGCGGGCAGGGGTCAGAGAGAGCAGGGTCAAGCGGGCAGGGGTCAGAGAGAGCAGCGTCCAGCAGCCTGGGGTCAGAGAGAGCAGTATCCGGTGGGCAGGGGTCAGAGAGAGCAGTGTCCAGTGGGCAGGGGTCAGAGAGAGCAGTGTCCAGCGGGCAGGGGTCAGAGAGAGCAGTGTCCAGCGGGCAGGGGTCAGGGAGAGCAGTGTCCAGCAGGCAGGGGTCAGAGAGAGCAGTGTCCAGCGGGCAGGGGTCAGGGAGAGCAGTGTCCAGCAGGCAGGGGTCAGAGAGAGCAGCGTCCAGCGGGCAGGGGTCAGAGAGATAGGGTCCAGCGGGCAGGGGTCAGAGAGAGCAGTGTCCAGCGGGCAGCTTTCAAGAGAGCAGTGTCCAACAGGTCAGCGGCAGGCATCAGAGACAGAAGTGTCCAGTGGCCAGGGGTAAGAGAGAGCAGTGTCCAGTGGGCTTGTGGGCAGGGGTCAGAGAGAGCAGCATCCAACGGGCAGAGGTCAGAGAGAGCAGCGTCCAGTGGGCAGGGGTCAGAGAGAGCAGTGTTCAGAGGGCAGTTTTCAGAGACAGCAGCATCCAGCGGGCAGGGGTCAGAGAGAGCAGCGTCCAGCAGGCAGGGGTCAGAGAGTGCAGTGTCTAGCGGGCAGGGGTCAGAGAGAGCAGCGTCCAGCAGGCAGGGGTCAGAGAGTGCAGTGTCTAGCGGGTAGGGGTCAGAGAGAGCAGCGTCCAGCGGGCAGGGGTCAGAGAGAGCAGCGTCCAGCGGGCAGGGGTCAGAGAGAGCAGCGTCCAGCAGGCAGGGGTCAGAGAGAGCAGTGTCTAGCGGGTAGGGGTCAGAGAGAAGCAGCGTCCAGCGGGCAGGGTTCAGAGAGAACAGTTTCTAGCGGGTAGGGGTCAGAGAGAAGCAGCGTCCAGCGGGCAGGGTTCAGAGAGAACAGTTTCTAGCGGGTAGGCGTCAGAGAGAGCAGCATCCAGCGAGCAGGGGTCAGAGAAAACAATGTCCAGCGGGCAGAGGGCAGGGGTCAGAGAGAGCAGTGTCCAGCGGGTCAGCGGCAGGCATCAGAGAGAGAAGTGTCCAGTGGGCAGCGTTCAGAGAGGTCAGCGTCCAGCCGGCAGGGTTCAGAGTTCGCAGCATCAAGCGGGCAGGGGTCAGAGAGAGCAGCGTCGAGTGGGCATTGTTCAGAGAGAGCAGGGTCCAGCTGACAGGGGTCAGAAAGAGCAGTGTCCAGTGGGCAGGAGTCAGAGAGAGCAGTGTCCAGCAGGCAGGGGTCAGAGAGAGCAGTGTCCAGCAGGCAGGGGCCAGAGAGAGCAACGTCCAGCGGGCAGGGGTCAGAGAGAGCAGTGTCCAGTGGGCAGGGGTCAGTGAGAGCAGTGTGCAGCGGGCAGGGGTCAGAGAGAGCAGTGTCCAGCGGGCAGGGGTCAGAGAGAGCAGCGTCCAGCGGGCAGGGCTAGAGATAGCAGTGTCCAGCGGGCAGATGTCAGAGAGAGCAACGTCCAGCGGGCAGGGGTCAGAGAGATAGGGTCCAGCGGGCAGGGGTCAGAGAGTGCAGTGTCTAGCAGGTAGGGGTGTGAGAGAGCAGCGTCCAGCAGGCAGCGGTCAGAGAGAGCAGTTTCTAGCGGGTAGGGGTCAGAGAGAGCAGCATCCAGCGAGCAGGGGTCAGAGAAAACAATGTCCAGCGGGCAGAGGGCAGGGGTCAGAGAGAGCAGTGTCCAGCGGGTCAGCGGCAGGCATCAGAGAGAGAAGTGTCCAGTGGGCAGCGTTCAGAGAGAGCAGCGTCGAGCGGGCAGGGTTCAGAGATCACAGCGTCCAGTGGGCAGGGGTCAGAGAGAGCAGCGTCGAGTGGGCAGTGTTCAGAGAGAACAGAGTCCAGCTGACAGGGGTCAGAGAGAGCAGCGTCCAGTGGGCAGGGGTCAGAGAGAGCAGTGTCCAGTGGGCAGGGGTCAGAGAGAGCAGTGTCCAGTGGGCAGGGGTCAGATAGAGCAGTGTCCAGCAGGCAGGGGTCAGAGAGAGCAGTGTCCAGCGGGCAGGGGTCAGACAGAGCAGTGTCCAGCGGGCAGGGGTCAGAGAGAGCAGTGTCCAGTGGGCAGGGGTCAGAGAGAGCAGTGTGCAGCAGGCAGGGGTCAGGGAGAGCAGTGTACAGCGGGCAGGGGTCAGAGAGAGCACTGTCCAGTGGGCAGGGGTAAGAGAGAGCAGCGTCCAGCGGGCAGGGGTCAGAGAAAACAGCAGCCAGCAGGCAGGGGTCAGAGAGAGCAGCGTCCAGCGGGCTGGGGTCAGAGAGAGCAGCGTCCAGTGGGCAAGGGTCAGAGAGAGCAGCATCCAGCGGTCTGGGGTCAGAGAGAGCAGCGTCCAGCGGGCAGGGGTCAGAGAGAGCAGCGTGCAGCAGGCATGGGACAGAGAGAGCAGCGTCCAGCAGGCAGGGGTCAGAGAGAGCATCATCCAGCGGGCTGGGGACTGGGAGAGCAGCGTCCAGCGGGCAGGGGTCAGAGAGAGCAGCGTCCAGCAGGCAGGGGTCAGAGAGTGCAGTGTCTAGCGGGTAGGGGTCAGAGAGAGCAGCGTCCAGCGGGCAGGGGTCAGAGAGAGCAGTGTCTAGTGGGTAGGGGTCAGAGAAGCAGCGTCCAGCAGGCAGCGGTCAGAGAGAGCAGTTTCTAGCGGGTAGGGGTCAGAGAGAGCAGCATCCAGCGAGCAGGGGTCAGAGAAAACAATGTCCAGCAGGCAGAGGGCAGGGGTCAGAGAGAGCAGTGTCCAGCGGGTCAGCGGCAGGCATCAGAGAGAGAAGTGTCCAGTGGGCAGCGTTCAGAGAGGGCAACGTCCAGCGGGCAGGGTTCAGAGATCACAGCGTCCAGTGGGCAGGGGTCAGAGAGAGCAACGTCGAGTGGGCAGTGTTCAGAGAGAGCAGGGTCCAGCTGACAGGGGTCAGAGAGAGCAGCGTCCAGCGGGCAGGGGTCAGAGAGAGCAGTGTCCAGTGGGCAGGGGTCAGAGAGAGCAGTGTCCAGCGGGCAGGGGTCAGAGAGAGCAGCGTCCAGCGGGCAGGGGTCAGAGAGAGCAGTGTCCAGTGGGCAGGGGTCAGAGAGAGCAGTGTGCAGCAGGCAGGGGTCAGGGAGAGCAGTGTCCAGCGGGCAGGGGTCAGAGAGATCAGCGTCCAGCGGGCAGGGCTAGAGAGAGCAGTGTCCAGTGGGCAGATGTCAGAGAGAGCAGCGTCCAGCGGGCAGGGGACAGAGAGAGCAGTATCCAGCACGTAGGGGTCAGAGAGAGCAGTGCACAGCGGGCAGGGGTCAGAGAGAGCACTGTCCAGCGGGCAGGGGTAAGAGAGAGCAGCGTCCAGCGGGCAGGGGTCAGAGAAAACAGCAGCCAGCAGGCAGGGGTCAGAGAGAGCAGCGTCCAGCGGGCTGGGGTCAGAGAGAGCAGCGTCCAGTGGGCAAGGGTCAGAGAGAGCTGCGTCCAGCGGTCTGGGGTCAGAGAGAGCAGCGTCCAGCAGGCAGGGGTCAGAGAGAGCAGCGTGCAGCAGGCATGGGACAGAGAGAGCAGCGTCCAGCAGGCAGGGGTCAGAGAGAACAGCATCCAGCGGGCTGGGGACTGAGAGAGCAGCATCCAGCAGGCAGGGGTCAGAGAGAGCAGCATCCAGCAGGCAGGGGTCAGAGAGTGCAGTGTCTAGCGGGTAGGGGTCAGAGAGAGCAGCGTCCAGCGGGCAGGGGTCAGAGAGAGCAGTGTCTAGCGGGTAGGGGTCAGAGAGAAGCAGCATCCAGCGGGCAGGGTTCAGAGAGAGCAGTTTCTAGCGGGTAGGGGTCAGAGAGAGCAGCGTCCAGCGGGCAGGGGTCAGAGAGAGCAGTGTCTAGCGGGTAGGGGTCAGAGAGAGCAGCATCCAGCGAGCAGGGGTCAGAGAGAACAATGTCCAGCGGGCAGAGGGCAGGGGTCAGAGAGAGCAGTGTCCAGCGGGTCAGCGGCAGGCATCAGAGAGAGAAGTGTCCAGCGGGCAGAGTTCAGAGAGGGCAGCGTCCAGCGAGCAGGGTTCAGAGTTCGCAGCATCCAGCGGGCAGGGGTCAGAGAGAGCAGCGTCCAGCGGGCAGTATTCAGAGAGAGCAGGGTCCAGCTGACAGGGGTCAGAGAGAGCAACATCCAGCGGGCAGGGGTCAGACTGAGCAGGGTCCAGCGAGCTAGTGGGCAGGGTTATAGAGCAGCGTCCAGCGGGCAGGGGTCAGAGAGAGCAGCGTTCAGCGGGCAGTTTTCAGAGAGAGCAGCATCCAGCGGGCAGGGGTCAGAGAGAGCAGTTTCGAGTGGGAAGTGTTCAGAGAGAGCAGTGTCCAGCGGGCAGGAGTCCGAGAGAGCAGGGTCAAGCGGGCAGGGGTCAGAGAGAGCAGCGTCCAGCGGGCAGGGGTCAGAGAGAGCAGTGTCCAGCAGGCAGGGGTCAGAGAGAGCAGCGTCCAGCGGGCAGGGGTCAGAGAGAGCAGTGTCCAGTGGCCAGGGGTCAGAGAGAGCAGTGTCCAGCAGGCAGGGGTCAGAGAGAGCAGCGTCCAGTGGGCAGGGGTCAGAGAGAGCAGTGTCCAGCTGGTAGGAGTCAGAGAGAGCAGTGTCCAGTGGGCAGGGGTCAGAGAGAGCAGTGTCCAGCGGGCAGGGGTCGGAGAGAGCAGTGTCCAGCGGGCAGGGTTCAGAGAGAGCAGTGTCCAGCGGGCAGGGGTACAGATAGCAGTGTCCAGCGGGCAGATGTCAGAGAGAGCAGTGTCCAGTGGGCAGGGGTCAGTGAGAGCAGGGTCCAGCGGGCAGGGGTCAGAGAGAGCAGCGTCCAGCAGGCAGTGGTCAAAGAGAGCACTGTCCAGCGGGTAGGGGTCAGAGAGAGCAGCGTCCAGCGGCAGGGGTAGCGATAGCAGTGTCCAGCGGACAGATGTCAGAGAGAACAGTGTCCAGTGGGCAGATGTCAGAGAGAGCAGTGTCCAGCGGGCATGGGTAGAGATAGCAGTGTCCAGCGGGAGATGTCAGAGAGAGCAGGGTCCAGCTGACAGGGGTCAGAGAGAGCAGCGTCCAGCGGGCAGATGTCAGAGAGAGCAGTGTCCAGTGGGCAGGTGTCAGAGAGAGCAGTGTCCAGAGGGCAGTCGTGTGAGAGAGCAGTGTACAGTGGGCAGGCGTCAGAGAGAGCAGTGTCCAGCGGGCAGGGGTCAGAGAGAGCAGTGTCCAGAGGGCAGTCGTGTGAGAGAGCAGTGTACAGTGGGCAGGCGTCAGAGAGAGCAGCATCCAGTGGGCAGGGGTCAGATAGAGCAGCATCCAGTGGACAGGGGTAAGAGTGAGCAGCATCCAATGGGCAGGGGTCAGACAGAGCAGCGTCCAGCGGGCAGGGGTCAGAGAGTGCAGCGTCCAGCGGGCAGGGTCAGAGAGAGCAGCGTCCAGCGGGCAGGGGTCAGAGAGTGCAGCGTCCAGCGGGCAGGGGTCAGAGAGAGAAGTGTCCAGCAGGCAGGGGTCAGAGTTCGCAGCGTCCAGCGGGCAGGGGTCAGAGAGAGCAGCGTCGAGTGGGCAGTGTTCAGAGAGAGAAGTGTCCAGCTGACAGGGGTCAGAGAGAGCAGCGTCCAGCGGGCAGGGGTCAGAGAGAGCAGTGTCCAGTGGGCAGGGGTCAGAGAGAGCAGTGTCCAGCAGGCAGGGGTCAGAGAGAGCCGCGTCCAGCGGGCAGGGGTCAGAGAGAGCAGTGTCCAGTGGGCAGGGGTCAGAGAGAGCAGTGTGCAGCAGGCAGGGGTCAGGGAGAGCAGTGTCCTGCGGGCAGGGGTCAGAGAGATCAGCGTCCAGCGGGCAGGGCTAGAGAGAGCAGTGTCCAGTGGGCAGATGTCAGAGAGAGCAGCGTCCAGCGGGCAGGGGTCAGAGAGAGCAGTGTACAGCGGGCAGGGGTCAGAGAGAGCACTGTCCAGCGGGCAGGGGTAAGAGAGAGCAGCGTCCAGCGGGCTGGGGTCAGAGAAAACAGCAGCCAGCAGGCAGGGGTCAGAGAGAGCAGCGTCCAGCGGGCTGGGGTCAGAGAGAGCAGCGTCCAGTGGGCAAGGGTCAGAGAGAGCAGTGTCCAGCGGTCTGGGGTCAGAGAGAGCAGCGTCCAGCAGGCAGGGGTCAGAGAGAGCAGCATCCAGCGGGCAGGGGTCAGATAGAGCAGCATCCAGCAGGCAGGGGTCAGAGAGAGCAGTGTGCAGCGGGCAGGGGTCAGAGAGAGCAGTGTGCAGCAGGCAGGGGTCAGAGAGAGCAGTGTCCAGCGGGCAGGGGTCAGAGAGAGCAGTGTGCAGCGGGCAGGGGTCAGAGAGAACACCGTCCATTGGGCAGATGTCAGAGAGAGCAGTGTCCAGCAGGCAGGGGTCAGAGAGAGCAGTGTCCAGCAGGCAGGGGTCACAGAGAACAGCGTCCAGCGGGCAGGTTTCAGAGAGAGCAACGTCCAGCGGGCAGGGGTCAGAGAGAGCAGTGTCCAGTGGGCAGGGGTCAGAGAGAGCAGGATCCAGCGGGCAGGGGTCAGAGAGAGCAGCATCCAGCGGGAAGGGGTCACAGAGAACAGCGTCCAGCAGGCAGGGGTCAGAGAGAGCAGCGTCCAGTGGGCAGGGGTCAGAGAGAGCAGCGTCCAGCGGGCAGGGGTCAGAAAGAGCAGTGTCCAGTGGGCAGGGGTCAGAGAGAGCAGCGTCCAGTGGGCAGGGGTCAGAGAGAGCAGTGGGCCAGTGGGCAGGGGAAAGAGCGAGCAGTGGGCGAGCGGGCAGGGGTCAGAGAGAGCAGTGTCCAGCGGGCAGGTGTGTGAGAGAGCAGCGACTAGTGGGCAGGGGTCAGAGAGAGCAGTGTGCAGCGGGCAGGGGTTTGAGAGAGCAGTGTCCAGTGGGCAGGGGTCAGAGAGAGCAGTGTGCAGCGGGCAGGGGTGTGAGAGAGCAGGGTCCAGTGGGCAGGGGTCTGAGAGAGCTGTGTGTAACGGGCAGGGTTCAGAGAGAGCAGCGTCCAGCAGGGGAGGTGGGTCAGACAGAGCAGCGTCCAGCGGGCAGGGGTCAGAGAGAGCAGTGTCCAGCGGGCAGGGGTCAGAGAGAGCACCATCCAGCGGGCAGTGGTGTGAGAGAGCAGCGTCCAGCGGGCAGGGGTCAGAAAGAGCAGCGTCCAGCGGGCAGGGGTCAGAGAGAGCAGCGTCCAGCGGGCAGGGGTCAGAGAGAGAATTGTCCAGCAGGCAGTGTTCAGAGAGAGCAGCGTCCAGCGGGCAGGAGTCAGAGTGAGCAGTGTCGAGTTTCTGTGTGAGTGTTTGTGAGTGTGTGTGTGAGTGATAGTGTGAGTGACTGTGAGCATGTAATTGTGTGTTTGTGAGTGTTTGTGTGTGTGTCTGCACACACGTGTGTGTGAGAGAGTGTGTGTGAGTGAGCGTGTGTGAGAGTCTGAGTGTGCGTGATTGTGCATGAGTGTGTTATGTGAGTGTGTGTGTGTGAGTGTATGTGAGTGTGAGTGTATGCGTCTGTGAATGTGCCTGTGTGAGTGTGTGTGTGTGATTGTGTGTGTGTGTGCGTGTGTGTGTGTGTGTGTATGTGATTGTGTGTGCGTGTATGAATATGCGTGTGTTCCAGTGTGTGAATTTGTGAGTGAGTGTGAGTGTGTGTGTGAGTGTATGTGGGTGTGAGTATATGATTGTCTGTGTGAGTGACTGTGTGTGAGCATGTGTGTGTGTGTGTGTGAGTGTGTGTGTGAGCATGTGTGTGTGTGAGTCTGTATGAGACTCTGTGTGAGTGAGTGTGTGTGTGTGTGTAGTGTGTGTTGGTGTGAGTGTGTGTGGGTGTGAGTGTGTGTGGGGGTGTGAGTGTGTGCGAGTCTGTGAGTGACTGTGTGAGTGTGTTTGTGTGAGAGTGTGTGAGTGTGTGTGTGCGTGTGTGTATGAGTGTGTGCATGTGAGAGTGTGTG
>JANJGN010000398.1:77500-97500 GCA_026770705.1 Isurus oxyrinchus
GTGTTTGAGTGAGAGTGTGTGAGAGTGTGTGTGTGTAAGTGTGTGTGAGAGTGTGTGTGAGTGCATGAGTGCGCATGTGTATCTGTGTGTGTGTAAATGTGTGTGTGAGAGTGGGTGTGTGTGAGTGTGCGATTGTATGTGTGTGTGAGTGTGTATGTATGTGAGTGTGTGTGTGCGTGTGTGTGTGAGTGTGAGTGTGTGAGTGTGTGTGTGTGTGAGTGTATGGGTCTGTGAGTCAGTGTGTGTGTGAGATTGTGTGTTAGTGTGTGTGTGTGAGTGTGTGATTGTATGTGTGTGGGTGTGTATGTATGTGAGTGTGTGTGCGTGCATGTGTGTGTGAGTATGGGTGTGGGTGGGTATGTGAGTGAGTTTCTGTGTGTGTGTGTGAGTGTGTGTGTGTGTGAATGTTTGTGTGTGAGTGTGTGAGTGTGAATGAATGTGTGTATGTGTGAGAGTGTATGTGTGTGTGAGATTGTATGAGTTTGTGAGTGAGTGTGAGTATGTGAGAGTGTGTGAGTGAGTGTGTGTGTGAGATTGTCTGATTTTGTGAGTGTGTGTGTGTGTGTGTGTGTGTGAGCGTTTGTGTGAGTGTGTGTTTGTGTATGAGTGTGTGATTGTGTGTGAGTGCATGTGAGTGTACTTGTGTGAGATTGTGTGAGTTTGTGAGCGAGTGTGAGTGTGTGTGTGTATGAGTGTGTGACTGTGTGTGTGAGCGAGTGTGTGTGAATGAGTGTGTGTGAGTGTGCATGTGTGTTTGTGTGTGTGTGTGTGTGAGAGAGTGTGTGTGAGAGTGTGTGTGTGTGAGACTGTCATTGAGTGTGTGTGTGTATGTGTGTTTGTGACTGTGTGTGAGTGTATGAGTGTGTGTTTGTGTGTGTGTGAGTGAGTGTGTGTGTGTGAGTGTTTGTGAGTGTTTGTGTGTGAGTATGTTTGAGTGAGAGTGTGTGAGAGTGTTTGGGTGTGTGTGAGTGTGTGACTGTATATGTGTGTGAGTGTGTATGTATGTGAGTGTGTGTGTGCGTGTGTGTGTGTGTGAGTGAGTGACTGTTTGTGTGTGTGAGTGTATGGATTTATGAGTCAGTGTGTGTGTGGGAGTGTGTGTCAGTGTGTGTGTTAGTGTTTGTGTGTGTGTGTGTGTGCGTGAGTGTGTGTGAGACTGTGAGTGAGTGTGTGAGTGTGTGTGTGTAAGTGTGTGTGTGTGTGTAATTGTATGTAAGTGAGTGTGTGTGAGAGCGTGTGTGTGTTTGAGTGTGTGAGTTTGTGTGAGTATGTGTTAGTGTGCTTGTGTGAGATTGTGTGAGTTTGTGAGCGAGTGTGAGTGCGTGAGTGTGTGTGTGTATGAGTGTGTGAGAGTATGTGCGTGTGAGTGTTTGTGAGAGATTGTGTGTGACTGTGTGTGAGAGTGTGTGTGTGTGTGAGTCTGTGAGTGACTGTGTGTGTGTGTGTGTGTGTGAGTGTTTGTAAGTGAGTGTGTGTGACTGTGTGTGTGTGAGTGTGTGTGAGTGTGTGTGAGTGAGAGTGTGGGTGTGGGTGGTAGTGTGTGTGAGTTTGTGTGTGTAAGTTTGTGTGAGTGTATGATTGTGTGTGAGTGTGAGTATGTAAGTGTGTGTGTGAGTGTGGGAGTATGTATGTGTTTGTGTGAGAGTGTGTGTGTGTGATAGTGTGTGAGTGTGTGCGAGTGTGTGAGTGTATGTATGGGTGAGTTTGTGTGTATGTGAGTGTGTGTGAGTGTGAGTGGGTGTGAGTGTGAGTGTGTGTGAGTGAGAGTGTGCATGTGGGTGTGGGTGTGAGTGAATATGTGGGCCTGTGAGTGTGTGAGTGTGTGTGTGAGTGTGATTGTATGTGTGTGGGTGTGTATGTATGTGAGTGTGTGTGCGTGCATGTGTGTGTGTGTATGAGTGTGGGTGGGTATGTGAGAGAGTTTCTGTTTGTGTGTGTGTGAGTGTATGGGTTTGTGAGTGAGTGTGTGTGTGAGATTGTGTGAGTGTGTGTGTGTGAGTGTTTGTGTGTGAGTGTGTGAGTGTGAATGAATGTGTGTGTGTGAGTGTGTGTGTGTGTGAGAGATTGTGTGAGTTTGTGAGTGTGAGAGTGTGTGAGTGAGTGTGTGTGTGAGATTGTCTGATTTTGTGTGAGTGTGAGTGTGTGTGTGTGTGTGTGAGCATGTCTGAGTGTGTGTGTGTATGAGTGTCTGATTGTGTGTGAGTGCGTGTGAGTGTACTTGTGTGAGATTGTGTGAATTTGTGAGCGATTGTGAGCGTGTGTGTGTGTATGAGTGTTTGACTGTGTGTGAGCGAGTGTGTGTGAATGAGTGTGTGTGAGTGTGCATGTGTGTTTGTGTGTGTGGGTGTGTGTGTGAGAGAGTGTGTGTGAGAGTGTGTGTGTGTGAGACTGTGAGTGAGTGTGTGTGTGTGTGTGAGTGTTTGTGAGTGAGTGTGTGTGACTGTGTGTGTGAGTTTATGAGTGTGTATTTGTGTGTGTGTGTGAGTGAGTGTGTGTGTGAGTGTGTGTGAGTGTGTGTGTGAGTGTGTTTGAGTGTGTGTGTGTGTGAGTGTGTTTGAGTGAGAGTGTGTGGGAGTGTTTGGGTGTGTGTGAGTGTGTGATTGTATGTGTGTATGAGTGTGTATGTACGTGAGTATGTGTGTGCGTGTGTGTGTGAGTGTGTGTGGAAGTGTGAGTGAGTGACTGTGTGTGTGAGTGTATGGATTTGTGTGTCAGTGTGTGTGTGTTAGTGTTTGTGTGTGTGTGTGTGTGCGTGAGTGTGTGTGAGACTGTGAGTGAGTGTGTGAGTGTGTGTGTGTGTAAGTGTGTGTGTAATTGTGAGTATGTAAGTGAGTGTGTGTGAGCGTGTGTGTGTTTGAGTGTGTGAGTTTGTGTGAGTGTGTGTTAGTGTGCTTGTGTGAGATTGTGTGAGTTTGTGAGCGAGTGTGAGTGTGTGAATGTGTGTGTGTATGAGTGTGTGAGTGTCTGTGTGTGTGAGTGTTTGTGAGTGATTGTGTGTGAATGTGTGTGAGAGTGTGTGTTTGTGAGTCTGTGAGTGAGTGTGTAAGTGTGTGTGAGTGTTTGTGAGTGAGTGTGTGTGACTGTAAGTGTGTGAGTGTGTGTGTGAGTGTGTGTGAGTGAGAGTGTGGGTGTGGGTGGTAGTGTGTGCGAGTTTGTGTGTGTAAGTTTGTGTGAGTGTATGATTGTGTGTGAGTGTGAGTATGTAAGTGTGTGTGTGAGTGTGGGAGTACCTATGTGTTTGCGTGAGAGTTTGTGTGTGTGGTAGTGTGTGAATGTTGTGCGAGTGTGTGAGTGTATGTGTGGGTGAGTGTGTGTGTATGTGAGTGTGTGTGAGTGTGTGTGAGTGTGAGTGTGTGTGAGTGAGAGTGTGTATGTGGGTGTGAGTGAATGTGTGGGCCTGTGAGTGTGTGATTTTGTGAGTGAGTGTTTGAGGGTTTGTGTGTGAGTGTGAGTGAGTGTGTGTGTGTGAGTGTGTGTGTGAGTTTGTGAGTGAGTGTGAGTGTGTGTGTGTGAGTGTGTGCGTGTATGAGTGTGCATGTGTATGTGTGTGTAAGTGTGTGTGTGTGTGAGTGTGTGTTTGTGAGTGTGTGTGTGAGTATGTGACTGTGTGTTTGTGTTTGAGAGAGTGTGTGTGTGAGTGTGTGTGAGTGTGTGTTTGTAAGAGTGTGTGTGTATGAGTGTGAGTGAGTGTGAGTGTGTGTGTGTGTGTGTGAGTGTGTTTCTGTGAGAGTGTGTGAGAGTGTTTGGGTGTGAGTGTGTGATTGTATGTGTGTGTGAGTGTATATTTATGTGAGTGTCTGTGTGTGTGTGTGTGTGTGAGTGTGTGTGTGAGTGTGAGTGAGTGTCTGTGTGTGTGTGAGTGTATGGGATTGTGAGTGAGTGTGTGTGTATGTTTGTGTGTGAGTGTGAGTGAATGTGTGTGTGTGTACGTGAGAGTGTGTGAGAGAATGTGAGTGAGTGTGTGTGTGTGTCTGTTCGTGCGTGTGTAAATGAGTGTGTGTGAGATTGTATGAGAGTGTTTGAGTGTGTGTTAGTGTGTGAGTGTGTGTGTTTGTATGAGAGTGTGAATGTGTGTGTATGACTTTGTGAATTAGAGGGAGTGTGTGAGTGTGGGTGTATGAGGGTGTGTGTGTGTGTGAATGTGTGTGTGTGTGAGACTGTGTTAGAGAGAGAGTGCGTGTTAGTGTGTGTGTAAGTGTGTGTATGTGTATGTGTTTGCGTGTGAGTGTGTGTGAGAGAGAATATGTGTGAGAGAGTGTGTGAGTGTGAGTGAATGTGTGGGCCTGTGAGTGTGTGAGTTTGTGAGTGAGTGGGTGTGTGAGAGTATGTGAGTGTGTGTGTGAGGGTTTGTGTGTGAGTGTGTGAGTGTGAGTGAGTGTGTGTATGTTTCTGAGTGTGTGTGTGTGAGATTGTGTGAGTTTGTGAGTGAGTGTCAGTATGTGATTGTGTATGTGTGTGTGAGATTGTGTGAGTTTGTTAGTGAGTGTGAGTGTGTGTGTGTGTGTGATTGTGTGTGAGTGTGTGTTTGTGTGTGAGTGTGTGTGTGTGAGTGTGTGTGAGTGAGTTTGTGTGTTTGTGTGTGTGTTTTTGAGTGAGTGTGTATGACAATGTTTGGGTGTGTGTGAATGTGTGATTGTATGTGTGTGTGAGTGTGTATGTATGTGAATGTGTGTGTGCACGTGTGTGTGTGAGTGAGTGTGAGTGTGAGTGAGTGTCTGTGTGTGTGAGTGTATGGCTTTGTGAGTGAGTGTGTGTGTGAGAGTTTGTGTGTGAGTGTGAGTGAATGTGTGTGTGTGTGAGACTGAGTGAGTGTGTGTAAGTGTGTGTGAGTGTGTGTAGGTGTGAGTATGTAAGTGTGTGAGTGTGTGTTTGTGTAAGTGTGAGTATGTAAGTGAGTGTGTGAGTGTGTGTGTGTCTGTGAGCGTGTGTGTGTCAGTGTATGTGTGAGTGAGTGTGTGTGTGATTGTATGAGAGTGTTTGAGTGTGTGTTAGTGTGTGGTTGTATGTGTGTGTGAGTGTGTGTTTGTGTCTGAGAGTGTCTGTGTGAGTGTGTGTTTGTAAGAGTGTGTGAGAGGGTGTGTGAGCATGATTGTGAGTGTGTGTGAGTGTGAGTTTGTGTGTGTAAGAGTGTGTGAGAGTGTGTGTGAGCGTGTGAGTGTGTGTGTGTGTGTGTGTTTGTATGTGAGTGTGTGTGTATGAGTGTGTGTGTGTAAGAGTGTGTGAGAGTATGTGTGAGCATGAGAGTGTGTGTGTGTGTGAGTGAGTGTGAGTTTGTGTGTGTGTGTTTGAGTGAGTGTCTATGAGAGTGTTTGGGTGTGTGTGTGTGTGATTGTATGTGTGTGTGAGTGTGTATGTATGTGAATGTTTGTGTGTACGTGTGTGTGTGAGTGTGTGAGTGTGAGTGAGTGTCTATGTGTGTGAGTGTATGGGTTTGTGAGTGTGTGTGTGAGAGTGTGTGAGTGTGTGTGTGAGTGTTTAAGTCTGAGTATGTGAGTGTGAGTGAGTGTGTGTGTATGTGTGTGTGAGTGTGTGTGAGACTGAGTGAGTGTGCGTGAGTGTGTGCGTGCAAGTGTGTGAGTGTATGTGAGTTTGTGAGTGAGTGTTAGTGTGTGTGTATGTGTGAGTGTGTATGTGTGTGTGTAAGTGTGTGTGTGTGTGAGTGCGTGTGTAAGTGTGTGTGTGTGTTTGTATGATTGTGTGTGTGTGTATGAGTTTGTGAGTTATGTGTGTGTATAAGTGTGTGTGTGATGTATGTGAGTGTATGAGTGTGCATGTGTATGTGTGTGTGTGTGTGTAAGTGTGTATGTGTGATGTGTGTTTGAGAGTGCGTGTGTGTGTGCAAGTGTGTGAGTGTGTGCGTGCGAGGGTGAGTGTGTGTGTGAGTGTATGTTTGTGAGTGTGTGTGAATGTTTTTGTCTGAGTGTGCGTGTGCTTTGTGTGAGAGAGAGTGTGTGAGTGTGTGTGTGTATGAGTATGCATGTGTGAGTGTGTCTTTGTGTGTGAATGTGTGTGTGAGAGAATGTGTGTGAGAGTTTGTGTGTGTTGGAGTGTGTGAGTGAAAGTGTGGGCCTGTGAGTGTGTGAGTTTGTGAGTGAGTGTGTGTCTGAGTGTGTGAGTGTGTGTTTGTGTGAGTGTGTGAGTGAGTGAGTGTGTGTGTGTGAGTGTGTCTGAGTGTGTGCAAGTGTGATTGCGTATAAGCATGTTTGTGTTTGTATGAGTGTGTGTGTGTGAGAGAGTGTGGGTGTGAGTGAGTGTGAGTGAATGCGTGTGCCTGTGTGTGTGTGTGTGTGTGTGTTTGCCAGTGTGAGTGTTTGTTTGTGTGTGAGTGTGTGTGTGTGAGTGTATGAGTGTGGGTGTTTATGTGTGTGTGTGTGTGTGTGTGTGTGTGTGTGTGTGTGATGTGTGTGAGTGTATGATTGTGCATGTGTATATGTGTGTGTGTGTAAGTGTGTATGTGTGAAGTGTGTTTGAGAGTGTGTGTGTGTGTGTAAGTGTGTGTGTGCAAGGGTGTGTGAGTGTGTGTGTGTGTGTGTGTGTGTGAGTGTGTGTGAATGTGTGTGAATATGTGTGTGTGAGTGTGTTTCAGTGACAGTGTGTGGGTGTGAGTGTGTGCGTGTGTGTGATTGTGAGTGTGTGTGAGTGTTTATATGGGTTTGAGTGTGTGTGAGTGTGTAAGCCTGTGTGTGTATGTGGGTGTGTGAGTGAGAGTGTGGGTGTGGGTGTCAGTGTGAGTGAATGTGTGAGTGAGTCTGTGAGAGTGAGTGTGATTTTGAGAGTGTGCCTGTGAGTGTGTGTGTGAGTGTGTGTGTGTGAATGCAAGTAAGCGTGTTTGTGTTTGTATTTGTCTGTGTGTGTGAGAGTTTGTGAGTGAGTGTGCATGTGTGTGTGTGTGTGAGAGTGTGGGTGTGTGTGAGTGTGAGTGAATGCGTGTGCTTGTGAGTGTGTGAGTTTCTGAATGAGTGTGTGTGTGAGAGTGCGTGAGTGTGTGTTTGTGAGTGTGTGTGAATGTTTTTGTCTGAGTGTGCATGTGCTTTGTGTGAGAGAGAGTGTGTGAGTGTGTGTGTATGAGTATCCATGTGTGAGTGTGTCTTTGTGTGTGAGAGAATGTGTGTGGGAGTTTGTGTGTGTTGGAGTGTGTGAGTGTGAGTGAAAGTGTGGGCCTGTGAGTGTGTGAGTTTGTGAGAGAGTGTGTGTGTGAGTGTGTGTTTGTGTGAGTGTGTGAGAGTGAGTGAGTGTATGTGTGTGTGTGTGTATGAGTGTCTGTGTGTGAGTGTGATTCTGTGTGCTTGATTGTGTGTGTGTGTGTGTGTGTGTATGATTGTGTGAATATGTGTGTGAGAGTGTGTGTGTGAGATTGTTTAATTTTGTGAGTCAGTGTGAGTGTGAGTGTGTGAGATTGTGTGAGTTTGTCCGTGAGTGTGTGTGAGAGTGTGTATGTGCGAGTGAGCATATGTATGTGTGTGTGAGTGTATGTTTGAGTGTGTGTGAGTGTGAGTGTGTAAGATTGTGTGAGTTTCTAAGTGAGTGTGAGTGTGTGAGCCGGTGTGTGTATGTGTGTGTGTGTGTGACTCTGTGTCAGTGTGTGTGTCAGTGTGAGTGTTTGTGTGTATGTGTGAGTGTGTGTATGAGTTTGTGAGTGAGTGTGAGTGTGTGTGTGTGAGTGTGTGTGTGAGATTGTGTGACTTTGTGAGTGAGAGTGAGTGAGTTGTGTGTATGAATGTGTGAGTGTGTGTGTGAGTGTGTATGTGTGAGATCGTGTGATTTTGTGAGTCAGTGTGAGTGTGTGTGTGTGTGCGAGTGTGTGTATATGACTGTGTGAGTGTCAGTGTGTGTGTGTTAGATTGTGTGAGTTTGTGAGTGAGTGTGTGTGAGAGTGTGTATGTCTGTGTGAGTGTGTGTTTGTGAGTGTTTGTGAATGTCTTTGTCTGAGTGTGCGTGTGTTTTGTGTGAGAGAGAGTGTGTGAGTGTGTGTGTGTATAAGTATGCATGTGTGAGTGTGTCTTTGTGTGTGAGTGTGTGTGTGCAAGGGTGTGTGAGTGTGTGTGTGTGTGAGTGTGTGTGAATGTGTGTGAATGTGTGTGTGTGAGTGTGTTTCAGTGACAGTGTGTGGGTGTGAGTGTGTGTGCGTGTGTGTGATTGTGAGTGTGTGTGAGTGTTTATATGGGTTTGAGTGTGTGTGAGTGTGTAAGCCTGTGTGTGTATGTGGGTGTGTGAGTGAGAGTGTGGGTGTGGGTGTCAGTGTGAGTGAATGTGTGAGTGAGTCTGTGAGAGTGTGAGAGTGTGGCAGTGGGAGTGAGTGTGATTTTGAGAGTGTGCCTGTGAGTGTGTGTGTGAGTGTGTGTGTGTGAATGCAAGTAAGCGTGTTTGTGTTTGTATTTGTCTGTGTGTGTGAGAGTTTGTGAGTGAGTGTGCATGTGTGTGTGTGTGTGTGAGTGTGGGTGTGTGTGAGTGTGAGTGAATGCGTGTGCTTGTGAGTGTGTGAGTTTCTGAATGAGTGTGTGTGTGAGAGTGCGTGAGTGTGTGTTTGTCAGTGTGTGTGAATGTTTTTGTCTGAGTGTGCATGTGCTTTGTGTGAGAGAGAGTGTGTGAGTGTGTGTGTATGAGTATCCATGTGTGAGTGTGTCTTTGTGTGTGAGAGAATGTGTGTGGGAGTTTGTGTGTGTTGGAGTGTGTGAGTGTGAGTGAAAGTGTGGGCCTGTGAGTGTGTGAGTTTGTGAGAGAGTGTGTGTGTGAGTGTGTGTTTGTGTGAGTGTGTGAGAGTGAGTGAGTGTATGTGTGTGTGTGTATGAGTGTCTGTGTGTGAGTGTGATTCTGTGTGCTTGATTGTGTGTGTGTGTGTGTGTATGATTGTGTGAATATGTGTGTGAGTGTGTGTGAGAGTGTGTGTGTGAGATTGTTTAATTTTGTGAGTCAGTGTGAGTGTGAGTGTGTGAGATTGTGTGAGTTTGTCCGTGAGTGTGTGTGAGAGTGTGTATGTGTGAGTGAGCATATGTATGTGTGTGTGAGTGTATGTTTGAGTATGTGTGAGTGTGAGTGTGTAAGATTGTGTGAGTTTCTAAGTGAGTGTGAGTGTGTGAGCCGGTGTGTGTGTGTGTGTGTGACTCTGTGTCAGTGTGTGTGTCATTGTGAGTGTTTGTGTGTATGTGTGAGTGTGTGTATGAGTTTGTGAGTGAGTGTGTGTGAGTGTGTGTGTGAGATTGTGTGAGTTTGTGAGTGAGAGTGAGTGAGTAGTGTGTATGAATGTGTGAGTGTGTGTGTGAGTGTGTATGTGTGAGATCGTGTGATTTTGTGAGTCAGTGTGAGTGTGTGTGTGTGTGCGAGTGTGTGTATATGACTGTGTGAGTGTCAGTGTGTGCGTGTTAGATTGTGTGAGTTTGTGAGTGAGTGTGTGTGAGAGTGTGTATGTCTGTGTGAGTGTGTGTGTGTTTGTGTGTGTATGTGTGTGAGATTGTGTGATTTTGTGAGTGTGTGAGTAGTGTGTGTGCGTGTGTGTGTGTGTATGACCATGTGAGTGTGTGTGTGTGTGTGTGTGAGATTGTGTGAGATTGTGTAATTTTGTGAGTGTGAGTGTGTGAGTGTGTGTGTGTGAGTGTGTGTGTGTTTGACTGTGAGTGTTTCTGTGTGAGTGTGTGAGTGTGTGTGCATGAGGTTGTGTGAGTTTGTGTATGAGTGTATGTGTGAGTGTGTGTGTGTGTGTGAGCATGTGTATGTGTGTGTGAGTGTGTGTATGAGTGTGTGTTTGTGTGTGTATGTGTGTGAGATTGTGTGATTTTGTGAGTGAATGTGAGTGTGTGGGTGTGTGCGTGTGAGTGAGCATGTTTATGACTGTGTGAGTGTGCGTGTGAGTGTGTGAGATTGTGTAATTTTGTGAGTGTGAGTGTGTGAGTGTGTGTGTGTGAGTGTGTGTGTGTTTGACTGTGAGTGTTTCTGTGTGAGTGTGTGAGTGTGTGTGCATGAGGTTGTGTGAGTTTGTGTGTGAGTGTATGTGTGAGTGTGTGTTTGTGTGTGTATGTGTGTGAGATTGTGTGATTTTGTGAGTGAATGTGAGTGTGTGGGTGTGTGCGTGTGAGTGAGCATGTTTATGACTGTGTGAGTGTGCGTGTGAGTGTGTGTTTGTGTGTGTATGTGTGTGAGATTGTGTAATTTTGTGAGTGTGAGTGTGTGAGTGTGTGTGTGTGAGGGTGTGTGTGTATGACTGTGTGAGTGTGTATGTGAGTGTGTGTGATTGCAGTGTGTGAGATTGTGTGAGAGTGTGAGCCTGTGTGTGTGTGTGTGTGGTTGAGTGTGTGTATGAGTGTGTGTGAGTGTGTGAGTGTGTGTGTGAGTGTGTGTGTCAGTGTGTATGTGTGAGATTGTGCGATTTTGTGAGTCAGTGTGCGTGTGTGAGTGTGTGTGTGTGTGTATGACTGTGTGAGTGTGTGTGTGTGTTAGATTGTGTGAGTCTGTGAGTGAGTGTGCGTGAGACTGTGTATGTGTGCATGAGCATGGGTATGTGTGTGTGACTGTGTGTGTGAGTGTGTGTGTGTCAGATTGTATGAGTTTGTGAGTAAGTGTGAGTGTGTGAGCCTGTGTGTGTGTGTGTGTGTGTGTTTAAGTGTATGTGAGTGTGTGTGCGTGTGTGTGAGAAAGAGTGTGTGTTGGTGACTGTGTGAGTGTATTAGAGTATGTGTGTGAGAGTGTGTGTGTGGGTGAGTGTGAGTGTGTGTGTGTAAGTGTGTGTGTGAGAGTATGTGTGAGTCAGAGTGTTTGCGTGGGTGTGTGTGTGTGAGTGTGATTGAGTGTGTGTGTGAGTGTTGTGTTTGAGTGTGTGAGTGTGAGTATGTGAGTGTGTGAGTGAGTGTGAGTGTGAGTGTGTGTGTGCGTGTGTGTGAGCGTGTGTGTGCTTGATTGTCTGCATTTGTAAGTGAGTGTATGTGTGAGTGAGCATATGTACATGTGTGTGAGTGTGTGTGTGAGATTGTGTGATTTTGTGAGTGAGTGTGTGAGGGTGTGTGTGTGTATGTGTAAGACAGTGTGAGGGTGTGTGTGTGTATGTGTAAGACAGTGTGAGTGTGTGTGTGTGTGTGAGTGTGTGTGTGCGAGATTGTGTGAGTTTGTGAGTGAGTGTGATTGTGTGAGTGTTTCTGTGTGACTTTGTGTGCATGAGATTGTGTGAGTTTGTGAGTGAGTGTATGTGTGAGTGTGTGTGTGAGTGAGCATGTGTATGTGTGTGTGAGTGTGTGTGTGAGTGTGTGTTTGTGTGTGTATGTGTGTGAGATTGTGTGATTTTGTGAGTGAGTGTGAGTGTATGACTGTGAGCGTGTGTGTGAGTGTGTGTGAGTGTGTGTGTGAGATTGTGTGAGTTTCTGAGTGTGTGTGAGTGTGAGCCGGTGCGTGTGTGTGTGTGTTTGTGTGTGCGTGTGTGTGTGTGTTTGTGTTTGCGTGTGTGTGTTTGTGTGTGTGTGTATGTGTGTGTATGTGTGAGTGTGTGTATTAGTTTGTGTGTGAGTGTGTGTGTGTGTATGAGTGTCTGTGTGAGTGTGTGTGTGAGTGTGATTGTGTGTGTGTCTGAGCGTGTGTGTGTGACTGTGAGCGTGTGAGTGTGTGTGTGTGAGAGAGGGTGTGAGAGTGTGTGTGTAGGTCTGTGTGAGTGTGATTGAGTATTGTGAGTGTGTGTGTGAGTGTGTATGAGTATGTGTGTGTGAGTGTGTGTGAGCCTGAGTGTTTGTGTGGGTGTGAGTGTGAGTGTGTGTGTGTGTGAGTGGGTGTGAGTGAGAGAGTTTGTGTTGGTGTTTGTGTGAGTGTGTGTAAGTGTGAGAATGTAAGAGTGGGTGTGAGTGTGAGTGCGTGTGTGTGCATGCGATTGTGTGTGAGTGAGTTTGTGTGAGTTTGTGTGAGAGTGTTTGCGTGTGTGTGAATGTGTTTGTATGTGAGTGTATTTGAGTGAGCATGTGTATGTGTGTGTGAGTGTGTGTGTGTGTGAGATTGTGTGATTTTTGAGTCAGTGTGAGTATGTGTATGTGTGTGTGTGTGTGTCTATGACTATGTGAGTGTGTGTGTGTGTTAAATTGTGTGAGTTTGTGAGTGAGTGTGTGTGAGAGTGTGTATGTGTGAGTGAGCATGTGTATCTGTGTTTGTGTAAGTGTGTGTGAGTCTGAGTGTGTGAGATTGTGTGATTTTGTGAGTGAGAGTGAGTGTGTGTGTGTGTATGACTGTGTGTGTGTGTGATTGTGTGCGAGTGTGTCTGTGTGAGGTTGTGTGAGTTTCTGAGTGTGAGTGTGTGAGTGTGCGAGTGTGTGTGTATGACTGTGTGATTGTGTGTGTGTATGTGTGTGAGATTGTGTGAGTTTGTGAGTGAGTGTGTTTGAGAGTGTGTATGTGTGAGTGAGCATGTGTATGTGTGTGTGTGAGTGTGAGTGTTGAGATTGTGTGATTTTGTGAGTGAGTGTGAGTGTGTGAGTAGTGTGTGTGAGTGTGTGTGTATGACTGTGAGCGTCTGTGTGAGTGTGTGTGAGTTTCTGAGTGAGTGTGAGTGTATGAGCCGCTGTGTGTGTGTGTGTGTGTGTGTGTGTGTGTGAGTGTGAGTGTGCGTGTGTGAGTGTGTGTCAGAGTGTTTGTGTGGGTCTGAGTGTGTGTGTGTGTGAGTGTGATTGAGTGTGTGTTTGAGTGCGTGAGTGTGTGTGAGTGTGATTTTGTGTTTGAGCGTGTGAGTGTGAGTGTGTGAGTGTGTGTGAGTCTGTGTGTGAGTGATCATGTGTATGTTTGTATGAGTGTGTGTTTGAGAGTGTGTGAGTGTGAGTGTGTGAGATTGTGTGATTTTGTGAGTGAGTGTGAGTGTGTGAGTAGTGTTTGTGAGTGTGTGTGTGTATGACTGTGTGAGTGTGTGTGTGAGTGTGTGTGTGTGAGAAAGTGTGTGTATGACTGTGAGTGTGTGTGCGTGTGTGAGGGTGTGAGAGTGTGTCTGTAGGTGTGTGTGAGTGTGAGTGTGTGTTGTGAGTGTGTGTGTGAGTGTGTATGAGTATGTGTGTGTGAGTGTGTGTGAGTCTGAGTGTTTGTGTGGGTGTGAGTGTGAGTGTGTGTGTGTGTGAGTGGGTGTGAGAATGTAAGAGTGGGTGTGAGTTTGTGAGTGTGAGTGCGTGTGTGTGCGCGCGATTGTGTGTGTGAGTGAGTGCGTGTGAGTTTGTGTGAGTGTTTGCGTGTGTGTGAATGTGTTTGTATGTGAATGTGTTTGAGTGAGCATGTGTATGAGTGTGTGAGTGTGTGTGTTTGTGTGTGAAATTGTGTGATTTTGTGAGTCAGTGTGAGTGCGTGAGTGTGTGTGTCAGTGTGTGTGTATGATTGTGTGAGTATGTGTGTGAGTGTGTGTGAGTGTGTGTGTGAGGGTGTGTAATTTTGTGAGTCAGCGTGAGTGTGTGAGTGTGTGTGTGTGAGATTGTGTGAGTTTGTGCGTGAGTGTGTGTGAGAGTGTGTATGTTTGAGTGAGCATTTGTATGTGTGTGTGTGTGTGTTTGAGAGTGTGTGAGTGTGAGTGTGTGAGATTGTGTGATTTTGTGAGTGAGTGTGAGTGTCTGAGTAGTGTGTGTGAGTGTGTGTGTGTATGACTGTGTGAGTGTGTGTGTGCCTGTGTGTGTCTGTATGTGAGAAAGTGTGAGTTTCTGAGTGAGTGTGGATGTGTGTGAGTGTGTGAGCGTGTGTGTGTGTCTGTGAGTGTGTGTTTGAGAGAGAGAGTGTGTGTGTGTGTTTGTGTGTGTGAGTGTGAGAGTTTGTGTGTATGTGAGTGTGTGAGTATGAGTGTGTGGCTCTGTGAGTGTTTATGAGTGGGTGAGTTTGAGTGTGTGTGTGTGAGTGTGTGTGGGTGGGTGTGTGAATATGTGTGAGTGTTTGTGTGTGAGTGTGTGAGCCCGTGAGTGTGTGTGAGTGAGAGTGTGTGTTTGAGTGTGTGTGTGAGTGTGTGTGTAAGTGTGTGTGATTGTGTGTGTGTGTGTGTGGATGTGTGTGAGTGTGTGACCATGTGTGTGTGTCTGTGAGTGTGTGTTTGAGAGAGAGAGTGTGTGTGTGTGTTTGTGTGTGTGAGTGTGAGAGTTTGTGTGTATGTGAGTGTGTGAGTATGAGTGTGTGGCTCTGTGAGTGTTTATGAGTGGGTGAGTTTGAGTGTGTGTGTGTGAGTGTGTGTGGGTGTGTGAATGTGTGTGAGTGTTTGTGTGTGTGTTTGAGTGTGTGTGTGAGTTTGTGTGTGTGTGTGTGTGAGTGAGCATAGGTATGCGTGTGAGTGTGTGTGTGTGTGTGTTTGTGAGATTGTGTGATTTTGTGAGTGTGTGTGAGTGTGTGAGTAGTGTGTGTGTGTGAGTGAGAGTGTGTGTTTGTGTGTGTGTGAGTGTGTGTGTATTAGTTTGTGTGTGAGTGTATGTGCGTGTGTGTAAGAGTGTCTGTGTGAGTGTGTGTGAGTGTAATTCTGTGTGCTTAATACTGTGTGTGTGTGTGTGTATGATTGTAGGAGTATGTGTGTGAGTGTGTGTGAGAGTGTGTGTGTGAGATTGTATAATTTTGTGAGTCAGTGTGAGTGTGTGTGTGTGTGAGTGTTTTTGTATGACTGTGTGAGTTTGTGCGTGAGTGTGTGCGAGAGTGTGTATGTTTGAGTGAGCATGTGTATGTGTGTGTGAGTATATGTTTGAGAGTGTGTGAGTGTGAGTGTGTGAGATTGTGTGAGTTTCTAAGTGAGTGTGAGTGTGTGAGCCGGTGTGTGTGTGTGTGTGTGTGTGTGTGTGTGACTTTGTGTCAGTGTGTGTGTCAGTGTGAGTGTGAGTGTTTGTGAGTGTGTATGTGTGAGTGTGTGTATGAGTTTGTGAGTGAGTGTGAGTGTATGTGTGAGATTGTGTGAGTTTGTGAGTGAGAGTGAGTGTGTGAGTAGTGTGTGTGTGTGTGTGAGTGTATGAATGTGTGAGTGTGTGTGTGAGTGTGTATGTGTGAGATCGTGTGATTTTGTGAGTCAGTGTGAGTGTGTGTGTGTGTGCAAGTGTGTGTATATGACTGTGTGAGTGTTAGATTGTGTGAGTTTCTGAGTGAGTGTGTGTGAGAGTGTGCATGTCTGTGTGAGTGTATGTGTGATTGTGTGTGAGTGTGACTGTGTGAGATTGTGTGATTTTGTGAGTGTGTGAGTAGTGTGTGTGCGTGTGTGTGTGTGTTTGTGGCCATGTGAATGTGTGTGTGAGTGTGTGTGTGAGATTGTGTGATTTTGTGAGTTAGTGTGAGTATGTGTAT
Organism: Isurus oxyrinchus; assembly: GCA_026770705.1. Classification (NCBI taxonomy): domain Eukaryota; kingdom Metazoa; phylum Chordata; class Chondrichthyes; order Lamniformes; family Lamnidae; genus Isurus; species Isurus oxyrinchus. The sequence goes on from JANJGN010000398.1 coordinate 92,738, forward strand.
GTGTGTGTGTGTGTGTGTATGACTATGTGTGCGTGCGTCTATGATTATGTGTGTGGGTGAGTGTGTGTGTGTGTGTGTGTGATTGTGAAAGATTGTGTGTGTGAGTGCGTGTGAGTCAGAGTGTTTGTGTGGGTGTGAGTGTGTGTGTGTGTGTGTGTGTGTGTGTGTGTGTGTTTGAGTGGGTGTGAGTGAGAGTGTGTGTGTGGGTGTGAGTGTGTGTGAGGATGTGGAAGTGTGAGTATGTAAGAGTGGGTGTGAGTGTGTGAGCATGTGTGTGCGCGCGGGTGTGTGTGTGAGTGAATGTGTGTGTGTGTGAGATTGAGTGTGTGTGAGTGTATATGTGTCTGAGTGTGTTTGTATGTGAGTGTGTGCGAGTGTGAATGTGTGTGAGTGTGTGTGTGTGAGTGTTTGTGTTTGAGTGTGTGCGTGTGAATGAGAGTGTGGGTGCGTTTGTGTGTGTGTGTGTGTGTGTGAATGTGTGTGTGTGTGTGTGTGTGTGAGTGTGTGTGTGTGAGTGTGTGTGTGAGAGAGAGAGAGAGAGTGTATGTGTATGTGTGACTGTGTGTGAGTGTCTGTGTGTGTTTGTGTGTGTGAGTGTGAGAGTTTGTGTGTGAGTGAGTGTGCGAGTGTGTGTGTGAGTGTGTATGTGTGTGAGTGTGTGTGAGTGAGTGTGTGTGAGTGTGTGTGAGAATGTTTGCGTGTGTGTGAATGTGTTTGTATGTGAGTGTGTTTGAGTGAGCATGTGTACATGTGTGTATGTGTGTGAGTGTGTGTTAGTGTGTGTGCGTGAGATTGTGTGATTTTGTGAGTCAGTGTGAGTGTGTGTGTGTGAGTGTGTGTGTATGACTGTGTGAGTATGTGTGTGAGTGTTTGTGTGAGATTGTGTGAGTTTGTGAGTGAGTGTGTGTGTGAGTGTGTATATGTGAGTGAGCATGTGTATGTGTGTGTGAGTGTGTGTGTGTGAGATTGTGTATGTGTGAGTGAGCATGTGTATGTGTGTGTGAGTGTGTGTGTGTGTGTGAGTGAGAGTGTGTGTTTGTGTGTGTGTGAGTGTGTTTGTAAGTGTGTGTGATTGTGTGTGTGTGTGTGTGTGAGTGTGGATGTGTGTGAGTGTGTGAGCGTGTGTGTGTGTCTGTGAGTGTGTGTTTGAGAGAGAGAGTGTGTGTGTGTGTGTTTGTGTGTGTGAGTGTGAGAGTTTGTGTGTATGTGAGTGTGCGAGTATGAGTGTGTGGCTCTGTGAGTGTTTATGAGTGTGTGAGTTTGAGTGTGTGTGTGTGAGGGTGTGTGTGTGTGTGAATATGTGTGAGTGTTTGTGCGTGTGTTTGAGTGTGTGTGTGAGTTTGTGTGTGAGTGTGTGTGTGTGTGTGAGTGAGCATATGTATGTGTGTGAGTGTGTGTGTGAGTGTGTGTTTGTGAGATTGTGTGATTTTGTGAGTGTGTGTGAGTGTGTGAGTAGTGTGTGTGAGTGTGTGAGTGAGAGTGTGTGTTTGTGTGTGTGTGTGAGTGTGTGTGTATTAGTTTGTGTGTGAGTGTATGTGTGTGTGTGTATGAGTGTCTGTGTGAGTGTGTGTGTGTGAGTATGATTCTGTGTGCTTGATACTGTGTGTGTGTATGATTGTGTGAGTATGTGTGTGAGTGTGTGTGAGAGTGTGTGTGTGAGATTGTGTAATTTTGTGAGTCAGTGTGAGTGTGTGTGTGTGAGTGTTTGTGTATGATTGTGTGAGTGTGTGTGAGCGTGTGTGCAATTGTGTGAGTTTGTGCGTGAGTGTGTGTGAGAGTGTGTATGTGTGAGTGAGCATGTGTATGTGTGTGTGAGTATATGTTTGAGAGTGTGTGAGTGTGAGTGTGTGAGATTGTGTGAGTTTCTAAGTGCTTGTGAGTGTGTGAGCCGGTGTGTGTATGTGTGTGTGTGTGTGTGTGTGTGTGTGTGACTTTGTGTCAGTGTGTGTGTCCATGTGAGTGTGAGTGTTTGTGAGTGTGTATGTCTGAGTGTGTGTATGAGTTTGTGAGTGAGTGTGAGTGTGTGTGTGTGAGTGTGTGTGTGAGATTGTGTGAGTTTGTGAGTGAGAGTGAGTGTGTGAGTAGTGTGTGTGTGTGTGAGTGTATGAATGTGTGAGTGTGTGTGTGAGTGTGTATGTGTGAGATCGTGTGATTTTGTGAGTCAGTGTGAGTGTGTGTGTGCAAGTGTGTGTATATGACTGTGTGTGTGTTAGACTGTGTGAGTTTGTGAGTGAGTGTGTGTGAGAGTGTGTATGTCTGTGTGAGTGTGTGTATGATTGTGTGTGAGTGTGACTGTGTGAGATTGTGTGATTTTGTGAGTGTGTGAGTAGTGTGTGTGCGTGTGTGTGTGTGTTTAAGACCATGTGAGTGTGTGTGTGAGTGTGTGTGTGTGAGAGATTGTGTAATTTTGTGAGTGTGAGTGTGTGTGTGTGTGAGTGTGTATGTGTGTCTGTATGAGTTTGTGAGTGAGCGTGAGTGTGTGTGAGTGTGTTTGTGAGTGTCTGTGTTTGAGCATGTATATGTTTGAGTGAGAGTGTGTGTGAGATTGTGTGATTTTGTGAGTGAGGGTGAGTGTGTGAGGGTGTGTGTGTGTATGTGTAAGACAGTGTGAGTGTGGGTGTGTGTGTGTGAGTGTGTGTGTGAGTGTGATTGAGTGTGCGTGTGTGAGTGTGTGTGTGCTTGTGTTTGCATGTGTGTGAGTGTGTGTCTGTATGTGTGAGTGTGTGTATTTGTTTGTGTGTGAGTGTGTGTGTGTATGAGTGTGTGTGTGAGTGTGTGTGTGTGAGTGTGATTGTGTGTGTGTGTGAGAGAGTGTGTGTGAGTGACTGTGAGTGTGTGTGTGTGTGTGTGTGTGTGTGAGTGTGATTGAGTGTGTGTGTGCGAGTGTGTGTGTGTGTGTTTGTGTTTGCATGTGTGTGAGTGTGTATGTGTGAGTGTGTGTATTTGTTTGTGTGTGAGTGTGTGTGTGTATGAGTGTCTGTGTGAGTGTGTGTGTGAGTGTGATTGTGTGTGTGTGTGAGAGAGTGTGTGTGAGTGACTGTGAGCGTGTGTGTGCGTGTGTGTGTGAGGGTGTGAGAGTGTGTGTGTAGGTGTGTGTGTGAGTGAGTGAGTATTGTGAGTGTGTGTGTGAGTGTGTATGAGTATGTGTGTGTGAGTGTGTGTGAGTCTGAGTGTGTGGGTGTGAGTGTGAGTGTGTGCGTGTGAGTGGGTGTGAGTGAGAGTGTGTGTTGGTGTGTGTGTGTGAGTGTGTGTAAGTGTGAGAATGTAAGAGTGGGTGGGAGTGTGTAAGTGTGAGTGCGTGTGTGTGCGCGCGATTGTGTGAGAGAGTGCGTGTGAGTTTGTGTGAGAGTGTTTGCGTGTGTGTGAATGTGTTTGTATGTGAGTGTGTTTGAGTGAGCATGTGTGTGAGTGTGTGTGTGTGTGTGTGTGAGATTGCGTGATTTTGTGAGTCAGTGTGAGTGTGTGTGTGTGTGTGTATGATTGTGTGAGTATGTGTGTGAGTGTGTGTGAGAGTGTGTGTGTGAGATTGTGTAATTTTGTGAGTCAGTGTGAGTGTGTGAGTGAGTGTGTGTGTGAGTGTGTGTGTGTGAGTGTGTGTGTATGATTGTGTGTGTGTGAGTGTGTGTGTGTGAGATTGTGTATGTGTGAGTGAGCATGTATAAGAGTGTGTGAGTGTGTGTGTGTGAGATTGTGTGATTTTGTGAGTGAGTGATTGTGTGAGAGTAGTGTGTGTGAGTATTTGTATATATGACTGTGTGAGTTTGTGTGTGAGTGTGTGAGCCCGTGTGTGTGTGTGTGTGTGTGTGTGTGTGTGTGTGAGCGAGTGTGTGTGTGTGTGTGAGTTTGTGTGTATTAGTTTGTGTGTGAGTGTATGTGTGTGTGTATATGAGTAGTGTGTGTGAGTGTTTGCATATATGACTGTGTGAGTTTGTGTGTGAGTGTGTGAGCCCGTGTGTGTGTGTGTGTGTGTGTGAGTGAGAGTGCATGTTTGTGTGTGTGTGTGAATGTGTGTGTAAGTGTGTGTGATTGTGTTTGTGTGTGTGTGTGGGTGTGTGTGTGTGTCTGTGAGTGTGTGTTTGAGAGAGTGTGTGTGTGTGAGTGTGTTTGTAAGTGTGTGTGATTGTGTATGTGTGTGTGAGAGTGTGGATGTGTGTGAGTGTGTGAGCGTGTGTGTGTGTCTGTGAGTGTGTGTTTGAGAGAGAGTGTGTGTGTGTCTGTGTGTGTGAGTGTGAGAGTTTGTGAGTATTTGAGTGTGCGAGTATGAGTGTGAGGCTCTATGATTGTTTATGAGTGGGTGAGTTTGAGTGTGTGTGTGTGAGTGTGTGTGGGTGTGTGAGTGTGTGTCTGAGTGTGTGTGTGTGCGTGAATGTGTGTGAGTGTCTGTGTGTGTGTTTGAGTGTGTGTGTGAGTTTGTGTGTGAGTGTGTGTGTGTGTGTGAGTGAGCATATGTATGTGTGTGAGTGTGTGTGTGAGTGTGTGGTTGTGAGATTGTGTGATTTTGTGAGTGTGTGTGAGTGTGTGAGTAGTGTGTGTGAGTGTGTGAGTGAGAGTGTGTGTTTGTGTGTGTGTGTGAGTGTGTGTGTATTAGTTTGTGTGTGAGTGTATGTGTGTGTGTGTGTATGAGTGTCTGTGTGAGTGTGTGTGTGAGTATGATTCTGTGTGCTTGATACTGTGTGTGTGTGTATGATTGTGTGAGTATGTGTGTGAGTGTGTGTGAGAGTTTGTGTGTGAGATTGTGCAATTTTGTGAGTCAGTGTGAGTGT
>JANJGN010000398.1:102500-112500 GCA_026770705.1 Isurus oxyrinchus
GTGTCTGTGTGAGTGTGTGTGTGAGTATGATTCTGTGTGCTTGATACTGTGTGTGTGTGTATGATTGTGTGAGTATGTGTGTGAGTGTGTGTGAGAGTGTGTGTGTGAGATTGTGTAATTTTGTGAGTCAGTGTGAGTGTGTGTGTGTGAGGGTTTTTGTATGATTGTGTGAGTGTGTGTGAGTGTGTGTGTGATTGTGTGAGTTTGTGCGTGAGTGTGTGTGAGAGTGTGTATGTGTGAGTGAGCATGTGTATGTGTGTGTGAGTATATGTTTGAGAGTGTGTGAGTGTGAGTGTGTGAGATTGTGTGAGTTTCTAAGTGCTTGTGAGTGTGTGAGCCGGTGTGTGTGTGTGTGTGTGTGTGTGTGTGTGTGTGACTTTGTGTCAGTGTGTGTGTCCGTGTGAGTGTGAGTGTTTGTGAGTGTGTATGTGTGAGTGTGTGTATGAGTTTGTGAGTGAGTGTGAGTGTGTGTGTGTGTGAGTGTGTGTGTGAGATCGTGTGATTTTGTGAGTCAGTGTGAGTGTGTGTGTGTGCAAGTGTATGTATATGACTGTGTGTGTGTTAGATTGTGTGAGTTTGTGAGTGAGTGTGTGTGAGAGTGTGTATGTCTGTGTGAGTGTGTGTGTGATAGTGTGTGAGTGTGACTGTGTGAGATTGTGTGATTTTGTGAGTGTGTGAGTAGTGTGTGTGCGTGTGTGTGTGTGTTTAAGACCATGTGAGTGTGTGTGTGAGTGTGTGTGTGTGTGAGATTGTGTAATTTTGTGAGTGTGAGTGTGTGTGTGTGTGTGTGAGTGTGTATGTGTGTCTGTATGAGTTTGTGAGTGAGCGTGAGTGTGTGTGTGTGTTTGTGAGTGTCTGTGTTTGAGCATGTATATGTTTGTGTGAGAGTGTGTGTGAGATTGTGTGATTTTGTGAGTGAGGGTGAGTGTGTGAGGGTGTGTGTGTGTATGTGTAAGACAGTGTGAGTGTGGGTGTGTGTGTGTGAGTGTGTGTGTGAGTGTGATTGAATGTGTGTGTGCGAGTGTGTGTGTGTGTGCTTGTGTTTGCATGTGTGTGAGTGTGTGTCTGTATGTGTGAGTGTGTGTATTTGTTTGTGCGTGAGTGTGTGTGTGTATGAGTGTCTGTGTGAGTGTGTGTGTGTGAGTGTGATTGTGTGTGTGTGTGAGAGAGTGTGTGTGAGTGACTGTGAGTGTGTGTGTGTGTGTGTGTGTGTATGTGTGTGAGGGTGTGAGAGTGTGTGTGTAGGTGTGTGTGTGAGTGAGTGAGTATTGTGAGTGTGTGTGTGAGTGTGTATGAGTATGTGTGTGTGAGTGTGTGTGAGTCTGAGTGTTTGTGTGGGTGTGAGTGTGAGTGTGTGTGTGTGAGTGGGTGTGAGTGAGAGTGTGTGTTGGTGTGTGTGTGTAAGTGTGTGTAAGTGTGAGAATGTAAGAGTGGGTGTGAGTGTGTGAGTGTGAGTGCGTGTGTGTGCGCGCGATTGTGTGAGAGAGTGCATGTGAGTTTGTGTGAGAGTGTTTGCGTGTGTGTGAATGTGTTTGTACGTGAGTGTGTTTGAGTGAGCATGTGTGTGAGTGTGTGTGTGTGTGTGTGTGTGTGAGATTGCGTGATTTTGTGAGTCAGTGTGAGTGTGTGAGTGTGTGTGTGTGAGTGTGTGTGTATGATTGTGTGTGTATGTGTGTGAGTGTGTGTGAGAGTGTGTGTGTGAGATTGTGTAATTTTGTGAGTCAGTGTGAGTGTGTGAGTGAGTGTGTGTGTGAGTGTGTGTGTGTGAGTGTGTGTGTGTGAGATTGTGTAAGTGTGAGTGAGCATGTGTATGAGTGTGTGAGTGTGTGTGTGTGAGATTGTGTGATTTTGTGAGTGAGTGATTGTGTGAGAGTAGTGTGTGTGAGTGTTTGTATATATGACTGTGTGAGTTTGTGTGTGAGTGTGTGAGCCCGTGTGTGTGTGAGTGTGTGAGTGAGAGTGCGTGTTTGTGTGTGTGTGTGAGTGTGTGTGTAAGTGTGTGTGATTGTGTTTGTGTGTGTGTGGGTGTGGATGTGTGTGAGTGTGTGAGCGTGTGTGTGTGTCTGTGAGTGTGTGTTTGAGAGAGTGTGTGTGTGTGAGTGTGTTTGTAAGTGTGTGTGATTGTGTGTGTGTGTGAGTGAGTGTGGATGTGTGTGAGTGTGTGAGCGTGTGTGTGTGTCTGTGAGTGTGTGTTTGAGAGAGAGAGTGTGTGTGTGTGTCTGTGTGTGTGAGTGTGAGAGTTTGTGAGTATGTGAGTGTGCGAGTATGAGTGTGTGGCTCTATGATTGTTTATGAGTGGGTGAGTATGAGTGTGTGTGTGTGAGTGTGTGTGGGTGTGTGAGTGTGTGTCTGAGTGTGTGTGTGTGTGTGAATGTGTGTGAGTGTCTGTGTGTGTGTTTGAGTGTGTGTGTGAGTTTGTGTGTGAGTGTGTGTGTGTGTGTGAGTGAGCATATGTATGTGTGTGAGTGTGTGTGTGAGTGTGTGGTTGTGAGATTGTGTGATTTTGTGAGTATGAGTGTGTGTGTGTGAGTGTGTGTGAGTGTGTGAGTGTGTGTCTGAGTGTGTGTGTGTGTGTGAATGTGTGTGAGTGTGTGGTTGTGAGATTGTGTGATTTTGTGAGTGTGCGTGAGTGTGTGAGTAGTGTGTGTGAGTGTGTGTTTGTGTGTGTGTGTGAGTGTGTGTGTATTAGTTTGTGTGTGAGTGTATGTGTGTGTGTGTATGAGTGTCTGTGTGAGTGTGTGTGTGAGTATGATTCTGTGTGCTTGATACTGTGTGTGTGTGTATGATTGTGTGAGTATGTGTGTGAGTGTGTGTGAGAGTTTGTGTGTGAGATTGTGTAATTTTGTGAGTCAGTGTGAGTGTGTGTGTGTGAGGGTTTTTGTATGATTGTGTGAGTGTGTGAGTGTGTGTGTGATTGTGTGAGTTTGTGAGTGAGTGTGTGTGAGAGTGTGTATGTGTGAGTGAGCATGTGTATGTGTGTGTGAGTATATGCTGAGAGTGTGTGAGTGTGAGTGTGTGAGATTGTGTGAGTTTCTAAGTGCTTGTGAGTGTGTGAGCCGGTGTGTGTGTGTGTGTGTGTGTGTGTGTGTGTGTGACTTTGTGTCAGTGTGTGTGTCCATGTGAGTGTGAGTGTTTGTGAGTGTGTATGTGTGAGTGTGTGTATGAGTTTGTGAGTGAGTGTGTGTGTGTGAGTGTGTGTGTGAGATTGTGTGAGTTTGTGAGTGAGAGTGAGTGTGTGAGTAGTGTGTGTGTGTGTGAGTGTATGAATGTGTGAGTGTGTGTGTGAGTGTGTATGTGTGAGATCGTGTGATTTTGTGAGTCAGTGTGAGTGTGTGTATGTGTGTGTGCAAGTGTATGTATATGACTGTGTGTGTGTTAGATTGTGTGAGTTTGTGAGTGAGTGTGTGTGAGAGTGTGTATGTCTGTGTGAGTGTGTGTGTGATAGTGTGTGAGTGTGACTGTGTGAGATTGTGTGATTTTGTGAGTGTGTGAGTAGTGTGTGTGCGTGTGTATGTGTGTTTAAGACCATGTGAGTGTGTGTGTGAGTGTGTGTGTGTGTGAGATTGTGTAATTTTGTGAGTGTGAGTGTGTGAGTGTGTGTGTTTGTGAGTGTGTATGTGTGTCTGTATGAGTTTGTGAGTGAGCGTGAGTGTGTGTGTGTGTTTGTGAGTGTCTGTGTTTGAGCATGTATATGTTTGTGTGAGAGTGTGTGTGAGATTGTGTGATTTTGTGAGTGAGGGTGAGTGTGTGAGGGTGTGTGTGTGTATGTGTAAGACAGTGTGAGTGTGGGTGTGTGTGAGTGTGTGTGTGAGTGTGATTGAGTGTGTGTGTGCGAGTGTGTGTGTGTGTGCTTGTGTTTGCATGTGTGTGAGTGTGTGTCTGTATGTGTGAGTGTGTGTATTTGTTTGTGTGTGAGTGTGTGTGTGTATGAGTGTCTGTGTGAGTGTGTGTGTGTGAGTGTGATTGTGTGTGTGTGTGAGAGAGTGTGTGTGAGTGTGTGTGTGTGTGTGTGTGTGTGTGAGGGTGTGAGAGTGTGTGTGTAGGTGTGTGTGTGAGTATGTGTGTGTGAGTGTGTGTGAGTCTGAGTGTTTGTGTGGGTGTGAGTGTGAGTGTGTGTGTGTGAGTGGGTGTGAGTGAGAGTGTGTGTTGGTGTGTGTGTGTGAGTGTGTGTAAGTGTGAGAATGTAAGAGTGGGTGTGAGTGTGTGAGTGTGAGTGCGTGTGTGTGCGCACGATTGTGTGAGAGAGTGCATGTGAGTTTGTGTGAGAGTGTTTGCGTGTGTGTGAATGTGTTTGTACGTGAGTGTGTTTGAGTGAGCATGTGTGTGAGTGTGTGTGTGTGTGTGTGTGTGAGATTGCGTGATTTTGTGAGTCAGTGTGAGTGTGTGAGTGTGTGTGTGTGAGTGTGTGTGTATGATTGTGTGTGTATGTGTGTGAGTGTGTGTGAGAGTGTGTGTGTGAGATTGTGTAATTTTGTGAGTCAGTGTGAGTGTGTGAGTGAGTGTGTGTGTGAGTGTGTGTGTGTGAGTGTGTGTGTGTGAGATTGTGTAAGTGTGAGTGAGCATGTGTATGAGTGTGTGAGTGTGTGTGTGTGAGATTGTGTGATTTTGTGAGTGAGTGATTGTGTGAGAGTAGTGTGTGTGAGTGTTTGTATATATGACTGTGTGAGTTTGTGTGTGAGTGTGTGAGCCCGTGTGTGTGTGAGTGTGTGAGTGAGAGTGCGTGTTTGTGTGTGTGTGTGAGTGTGTGTGTAAGTGTGTGTGATTGTGTTTGTGTGTGTGTGGGTGTGGATGTGTGTGAGTGTGTGAGCGTGTGTGTGTGTCTGTGAGTGTGTGTTTGAGAGAGTGTGTGTGTGTGAGTGTGTTTGTAAGTGTGTGTGATTGTGTGTGTGTGTGAGTGAGTGTGGATGTGTGTGAGTGTGTGAGCGTGTGTGTGTGTCTGTGAGTGTGTGTTTGAGAGAGAGAGTGTGTGTGTGTGTCTGTGTGTGTGAGTGTGAGAGTTTGTGAGTATGTGAGTGTGCGAGTATGAGTGTGTGGCTCTATGATTGTTTATGAGTGGGTGAGTATGAGTGTGTGTGTGTGAGTGTGTGTGGGTGTGTGAGTGTGTGTCTGAGTGTGTGTGTGTGTGTGAATGTGTGTGAGTGTCTGTGTGTGTGTTTGAGTGTGTGTGTGAGTTTGTGTGTGAGTGTGTGTGTGTGTGTGAGTGAGCATATGTATGTGTGTGAGTGTGTGTGTGAGTGTGTGGTTGTGAGATTGTGTGATTTTGTGAGTATGAGTGTGTGTGTGTGAGTGTGTGTGAGTGTGTGAGTGTGTGTCTGAGTGTGTGTGTGTGTGTGAATGTGTGTGAGTGTGTGGTTGTGAGATTGTGTGATTTTGTGAGTGTGCGTGAGTGTGTGAGTAGTGTGTGTGAGTGTGTGTTTGTGTGTGTGTGTGAGTGTGTGTGTATTAGTTTGTGTGTGAGTGTATGTGTGTGTGTGTATGAGTGTCTGTGTGAGTGTGTGTGTGAGTATGATTCTGTGTGCTTGATACTGTGTGTGTGTGTATGATTGTGTGAGTATGTGTGTGAGTGTGTGTGAGAGTTTGTGTGTGAGATTGTGTAATTTTGTGAGTCAGTGTGAGTGTGTGTGTGTGAGGGTTTTTGTATGATTGTGTGAGTGTGTGAGTGTGTGTGTGATTGTGTGAGTTTGTGAGTGAGTGTGTGTGAGAGTGTGTATGTGTGAGTGAGCATGTGTATGTGTGTGTGAGTATATGCTGAGAGTGTGTGAGTGTGAGTGTGTGAGATTGTGTGAGTTTCTAAGTGCTTGTGAGTGTGTGAGCCGGTGTGTGTGTGTGTGTGTGTGTGTGTGTGTGTGTGACTTTGTGTCAGTGTGTGTGTCCATGTGAGTGTGAGTGTTTGTGAGTGTGTATGTGTGAGTGTGTGTATGAGTTTGTGAGTGAGTGTGTGTGTGTGAGTGTGTGTGTGAGATTGTGTGAGTTTGTGAGTGAGAGTGAGTGTGTGAGTAGTGTGTGTGTGTGTGAGTGTATGAATGTGTGAGTGTGTGTGTGAGTGTGTATGTGTGAGATCGTGTGATTTTGTGAGTCAGTGTGAGTGTGTGTATGTGTGTGTGCAAGTGTATGTATATGACTGTGTGTGTGTTAGATTGTGTGAGTTTGTGAGTGAGTGTGTGTGAGAGTGTGTATGTCTGTGTGAGTGTGTGTGTGATAGTGTGTGAGTGTGACTGTGTGAGATTGTGTGATTTTGTGAGTGTGTGAGTAGTGTGTGTGCGTGTGTATGTGTGTTTAAGACCATGTGAGTGTGTGTGTGAGTGTGTGTGTGTGTGAGATTGTGTAATTTTGTGAGTGTGAGTGTGTGAGTGTGTGTGTTTGTGAGTGTGTATGTGTGTCTGTATGAGTTTGTGAGTGAGCGTGAGTGTGTGTGTGTGTTTGTGAGTGTCTGTGTTTGAGCATGTATATGTTTGTGTGAGAGTGTGTGTGAGATTGTGTGATTTTGTGAGTGAGGGTGAGTGTGTGAGGGTGTGTGTGTGTATGTGTAAGACAGTGTGAGTGTGGGTGTGTGTGAGTGTGTGTGTGAGTGTGATTGAGTGTGTGTGTGCGAGTGTGTGTGTGTGTGCTTGTGTTTGCATGTGTGTGAGTGTGTGTCTGTATGTGTGAGTGTGTGTATTTGTTTGTGTGTGAGTGTGTGTGTGTATGAGTGTCTGTGTGAGTGTGTGTGTGTGAGTGTGATTGTGTGTGTGTGTGAGAGAGTGTGTGTGAGTGTGTGTGTGTGTGTGTGTGTGTGTGTGTGTGTGAGGGTGTGAGAGTGTGTGTGTAGGTGTGTGTGTGAGTATGTGTGTGTGAGTGTGTGTGAGTCTGAGTGTTTGTGTGGGTGTGAGTGTGAGTGTGTGTGTGTGAGTGGGTGTGAGTGAGAGTGTGTGTTGGTGTGTGTGTGTGAGTGTGTGTAAGTGTGAGAATGTAAGAGTGGGTGTGAGTGTGTGAGTGTGAGTGCGTGTGTGTGCGCACGATTGTGTGAGAGAGTGCATGTGAGTTTGTGTGAGAGTGTTTGCGTGTGTGTGAATGTGTTTGTACGTGAGTGTGTTTGAGTGAGCATGTGTGTGAGTGTGTGTGTGTGTGTGTGTGTGTGTGAGATTGCGTGATCTTTGAGTCAGTGTGAGTGTGTGAGTGTGTGTGTGTGTGTGTGAGGGTGTGAGAGTGTGTGTGTAGGTGTGTGTGTGAATGAGTGAGTATTGTGAGTGTGTGTGTGAGTGTGTATGAGTATGTGTGTGTGAGTGTGTGTGAGTCTGAGTGTTTGTGTGGGTGTGAGTGTGAGTGTGTGTGTGTGAGTGGGTGTGAGTGAGAGTGTGTGTTGGTGTGTGTGTGTGAGTGTGTGTAAGTGTGAGAATGTAAGAGTGGGTGTGAGTGTGTGAGTGTGAGTGCGTGTGTGTGCGCACGATTGTGTGAGAGAGTGCATGTGAGTTTGTGTGAGAGTGTTTGCGTGTGTGTGAATGTGTTTGTACGTGAGTGTGTTTGAGTGAGCATGTGTGTGAGTGTGTGTGTGTGTGAGATTGCGTAATTTTGTGAGTCTGTGTGAGTGTGTGTGTGAGTGTGTGTGTATGATTGTGAGTATGTGTGTGAGTGTGTGTGAGAGTGTGTGTGTGAGATTGTGTAATTTTGTGAGTCAGTGTGAGTGTGTGTGTGAGTGTGTGTGTGTGAGTGTGTGTGTGTGAGTGTGTGTGTATGATTGTGTGTGTGTGAGTGTGTGTGTGTGAGATTGTGTATGTGTGAGTGAGCATGTGTATGAGTGTGTGAGTGTGTGTGTGTGAGATTGTTTGATTTTGGGAGTGAGTGCTTGTGTGAGAGTAGTGTGTGTGAGTGTTTGTATATATGACTGTGTGAGTTTGTGTGTGAGTGTGTGAGCCCGTGTGTGTGAGTGTGTGTGAGTGAGAGTGCGTGTTTGTGTGTGTGTGTGAGTGTGTGTGTAAGTGTGTGTGATTGTGTTTGTGTGTGTGTGTGGGTGTGGATGTGTGTGAGTGTGTGAGCGTGTGTGTGTGTCTGTGAGTGTGTGTTTGAGAGAGTGTGTGTGTGTGAGTGTGTTTGTAAGTGTGTGTGATTGTGTGTGTGTGTGATTGAGTGTGGATGTGTGTGAGTGTGTGAGCGTGTGTGTGTGTCTGTGAGTGTGTGTTTGAGAGAGAGTGTGTGTGTGTGTGTCTGTGTGTGTGAGTGTGAGAGTTTGTGAGTATGTGAGTGTGCGAGTATGAGTGTGTGGCTCTATGATTGTTTATGAGTGGGTGAGTTTGAGTGTGTGTGTGTGAGTGTGTGTGGGTGTGTGAGTGTGTGTCTGAGTGTGTGTGTGTGTGTGAATGTGTGTGAGTGTCTGTGTGTGTGTTTGAGTGTGTGTGTGAGTTTGTGTGTGAGTGTGTGTGTGTGTGTGAGTGAGCATATGTATGTGTGTGAGTGTGTGTGTGAGTGTGTGGTTGTGAGATTGTGTGATTTTGTGAGTGTGCGTGAGTGTGTGAGTAGTGTGTGTGAGTGTGTGAGTGAGAGTGTGTGTTTGTGTGTGTGTGTGAGTGTGTGTGTATTAGTTTGTGTGTGAGTGTATGTGTGTGTGTGTATGAGTGTCTGTGTGAGTGTGTGTGTGTGAGTATGATTCTGTGTGCTTGATACTGTGTGTGTGTGTATGATTGTGTGAGTATGTGTGTGAGTGTGTGTGAGAGTTTGTGTGTGAGATTGTGTAATTTTGTGAGTCAGTGTGAGTGTGTGTGTCTGAGGGTTTTTGTATGATTGTGTGTGTGTGTGAGTGTGTGTGTGATTGTGTGAGTTTGTGCGTGAGTGTGTGTGAGAGTGTGTATGTGTGAGTGAGCATGTGTATGTGTGTGTGAGTATATGTTTGAGAGTGTGTGAGTGTGAGTGTGTGAGATTGTGCGAGTTTCTAAGTGCTTGTGAGTGTGTGAGCCGGTGTGTGTGTGTGTGTGTGTGTGTGTGTGTGTGTGTGACTTTGTGTCAGTGTGTGTGTCCGTGTGAGTGTGAGTGTTTGTGAGTGTGTATGTGTGAGTGTGTGTATGAGTTTGTGAGTGAGTGTGTGTGTGTGAGTGTGTGTGTGAGATTGTGTGAGTTTGTGAGTGAGAGTGAGTGTGTGAGTAGTGTGTGTGTGTGTGAGTGTATGAATGTGTGAGTGTGTGTGTGAGTGTGTATGTGTGAGATCGTGTGATTTTGTGAGTCAGTGTGAGTGTGTGTGTGTGTGTGTGCAAGTGTATGTATATGACTGTGTGTGTGTTAGATTGTGTGAGTTTGTGAGTGAGTGTGTGTGAGAGTGTGTATGTCTGTGTGAGTGTGTGTGTGATAGTGTGTGAGTGTGACTGTGTGAGATTGTGTGATTTTGTGAGTGTGTGAGTAGTGTGTGTGCGTGTGTGTGTGTGCTTAAGACCATGTGAGTGTGTGTGTGAGTGTGTGTGTGTGTGAGATTGTGTAATTTTGTGAGTGTGAGTGTGTGAGTGTGTGTGTGTGTGAGTGTGTATGTGTGTCTGTATGAGTTTGCGAGTGAGCGTGAGTGTGTGTGTGTGTGTTTGTGAGTGTCTGTGTTTGAGCATGTATATGTTTGTGTGAGAGTGTGTGTGAGATTGTGTGATTTTGTGAGTCAGTGTGAGTGTGTGTGTGTGTGTGTGCAAGTGTATGTATATGACTGTGTGTGTGTTAGATTGTGTGAGTTTGTGAGTGAGTGTGTGTGAGAGTGTGTATGTCTGTGTGAGTGTGTGTGTGATAGTGTGTGAGTGTGACTGTGTGAGATTGTGTGATTTTGTGAGTGTGTGAGTAGTGTGTGTGCGTGTGTGTGTGTGCTTAAGACCATGTGAGTGTGTGTGTGAGTGTGTGTGTGTGTGAGATTGTGTAATTTTGTGAGTGTGAGTGTGTGAGTGTGTGTGTGTGTGAGTGTGTATGTGTGTCTGTATGAGTTTGCGAGTGAGCGTGAGTGTGTGTGTGTGTGTTTGTGAGTGTCTGTGTTTGAGCATGTATATGTTTGTGTGAGAGTGTG
>JANJGN010000398.1:122500-125000 GCA_026770705.1 Isurus oxyrinchus
TGTGTGAGAGAGTGCGTGTGAGTTTGTGTGAGAGTGTTTGCGTGTGTGTGAATGTGTTTGTATGTGAGTGTGTTTGAGTGTGCATGTGTGTGAGTGTGTGTGTGTGTGTGTGTGTGAGATTGCGTGATTTTGTGAGTCAGTGTGAGTGTGTGAGTGTGTGTGTGAGTGTGTGTGTATGATTGTGTGAGTATGTGTGTGTGTGTGTGTGAGGGTGTGTGTGAGATTGTGTAATTTTGTGAGACAGTGTGAGTGTGTGAGTGAGTGTGTGTGAGTGCGTGTGTGTGCATGTGATTGTGTGTGTGAGAGAGTGCGTGTGAGTTTGTGTGAGAGTGTTTGCGTGTGTGTGAATGTGTTTGTATGTGAGTGTGTTTGAGTGAGCATGTGTATGTGTGTGTGAGTGTGTGTGTGTGTGAGAGATTGTGTGATTTTGTGAGTCATTGTGAGTGTGTGAGTGTGTGTGTGTGAGTGTGTGTATGTGTGTGTGTGAGTGTGTGTATGTGTGAGTGAGCATGTGTATGTGTGTGTGAGTGTGTGTGTGTGAGATTGTGTGATTTTGTGAGTGAGTGATTGTGTGAGAGTAGTGTGTGTGAGTGTTTGTATATATGACTGTGTGAGTTTGTGTGTGAGTGTGTGAGCCCGTGTGTGTGTGTGTGTGAGCGAGTGTGTGAGTGTGTGTGTGAGTTTGTGTGTATTAGTTTGTGTGTGAGTGTATGTGTGTGTGTATATGAGTGTCTGTGTGAGTGTGTGTGTGTCAGTGTGATTCTGTGTGCTTGATACTGTGTGTGTGTGTGTGTATGATTGTGTGAGTATGTGTGTGAGTGTGTGAGAGTGTGTGTGTGAGATTGTGTAATTTTGTGAGTCAGTGTGAGTGTGTGTGTGTGTGAGTGTTTGTGTATGATTGAGTGAGTGTGTGAGAGTGTGTGTGTGATTGTGTGAGTTTGTGCATGAGTGTGTGTGAGAGTGTGTATGTGTGATTGAGCATGTGTATGTGTGTGTGAGTATACGTTTGAGAGTGTGTGAGTGTGAGTGTGTGAGATTGTGTGAGTTTCTAAGTGCTTGTGAGTGTGTGAGCCGGTGTGTGTGTGTGTGTGTGTGTGTGTGTGTGTGTGTGTGACTTTGTGTCAGTGTGTGTGTCCGTGTGAGTGTGAGTGTTTGTGAGTGTGTATGTGTGAGTGTGTGTATGAGTTTGTGAGTGAGTGTGAGTGTGAGTGTGTGTGAGTATGTGTGTGAGATTGTGTGAGTTTGTGAGTGAGAGTGAGTGTGTGAGTAGTGTGTGTGAGTGTGTGAGTGTATGAATGTGTGAGTGTGTGTGGTGAGTGTGTATGTGTGAGATCGTGTGATTTTGTGAGTCAGTGTGAGTGTGTGTGTGTGTGCAAGTGTGTGTATATGACTGTGTGTGTGTGCTAGATTGTGTGAGTTTGTGAGTGAGTGTGTGTGAGAGTGTGTATGTCTGTGTGAGTGTGTGTATGATTGTGTGTGAGTGTGACTGTGTGAGATTGTGTGATTTTGTGAGTGTGTGAGTAGTGTGTGTGCATGTGTGTGTGTGTGTGTGTGTTTAAGACCATGTGAGTGTGTGTGTGAGTGTGTGTGTGTGAGATTGTGTGAGATTGTGTAATTTTGTGAGTGTGAGTGTGTGAGTGTGTGTGTGTATGACTGTGTGAGTGTGAGCCGGTGTGTGTGTGTGTGTGTGTGTGTGTGAGTGTGAGTGTCTGTGTGTGTGCATGTGTCAGTGTGTGTGTGTGTGTGTGTGTGTGTGTGTGTGAGTGTGTATGTGTGTCTGTATGAGTTTGTGAGTGAGCGTGAGTGTGTGTGTGTGTGTTTGTGAGTGTCTGTGTTTGAGCATGTATATGTTTGAGTGAGAGTGTGTGTGAGATTGTGTGATTTTGTGAGTGAGGGTGAGTGTGTGAGGGTGTGTGTGTATGTGTAAGACAGTGTGAGTGTGTGTGTGTGTGTGAGTGTGGGTGTGTGTGAGTGTGATTGAGTGTGTGTGTGCGAGTGTGTGTGTGTGTGTGTTTGTGCTTGCATGTGTGTGAGTGTGTGTGTGTTTGTGTGAGTGTGTGTATTTGTTTGTGTGTGAGTGTGTGTGTGTATGAGTGTCTGTGTGAGTGTGTGTGTGTGAATGTGATTGTGTGTGTGTGTGAGAGAGTGTGTGTGTGTGACTGTGAGCGCGTGTGAGTGTGTGTGAGAGTGTGAGAGTGTGTGTGTAGGTGTGTGTGTGAGTGAGTGAGTATTGTGAGTGTGTGTGTGAGTGTGTATGAGTATGTGTGTGTGAGTGTGTGTGAGTCTGAGTGTTTGTGTGGGTGTGTGTGTGAGTGTGTGTGGTGAGTGTGTATGTGTGAGATCGTGTGATTTTGTGAGTCAGTGTGAGTGTGTGTGTGTGTGCAAGTGTGTGTATATGACTGTGTGTGTGTGCTAGATTGTGTGAGTTTGTGAGTGAGTGTGTGTGAGAGTGTGTATGTCTGTGTGAGTGTGTGTATGATTGTGTGTGAGTGTGACTGTG